>MJUU01053362.1:78564-99164 GCA_002080025.1 Modiolus philippinarum
AAAAACTTTAACCTTGCCTCTAGAAGGTAGGCTTTTAGTGGTAGGGTGTTCATATTTGGTATGTAACTTCCTTATGATGACAGCCTTCTTCTGGTACCATACTTGTAGACATGTTGACCTTGACCTTGCCCTGAGGGAAATTTTTTTAAAACTTTAACTATGCTTCTAGAATTAAAATGTTTAATGGTAGGGTGTACATATTTGTTATGTGACGTTCTTTTGATGAGAGCTTTCTAATGGTACCATATTTATAGATATTTTGACCTTGACCTTGCCCTGAGGGCAATTTTTTAAAAACTTTAATTTTGCTTCTAGAATTAAGTTGTTTAGTGATAGGGTGTTTATATTTCATATGTGACTTTCTTGTGAAGAAAGCTTTCTTTCGAATTCATTGTGCATTGAGATTACTGGAATCCCCGGCGAGCTATGTTGTCTTCTGACAACTCTTGTTCAAGAAAACACATTGTAATCAAATGTGAAAGAAAACAGACTTCCTTATAGTAACACTGTTTTTATCCATACACAATGTTTCATTTTGTCAACTGTATATGTCATTAGTTAAATGAATCAAACACAACATCACAGTATGAGTCCAGCTTGGAAGAGAAATATAATGTTTAGTTGAAAATTAGAAAAAAAATAGCTGACCTTTATAGAGAGGATGGTAAAAAAACAAACTGAAACCATTTTATTTTTAAATAAATTAGTTGTCTTTAAAATTACAAACAACCAGTTATCAATGCTCACGTGTCAATGCTACATGTGAAGATTAAAGACATGTTACTACATGTACTTAGTAGATGATTGTATTGTATTTTAAGATTTGCTGGCATCAATAGGATTTGATGGTGGCAAATTGAGTTTACTGGTGATGCGGTATCAGAGCTTGTAAACAGATATTTGTGATCATCAAATCACCAATTGATGCAAGCAAATAACAAATTATACAATTTCAAGTTCTGATGTTAGAGGTTGCTATTCATGTTATACACACACACAAAAACAATTTCTGATGAAAACAAAAACGAGACAAAAATGTTTTTTATCTGTCAGCATGAATTACAATATACATATATAAATACTGTATTATTTATCTGCGCAATTACCATATTCCTCTTATTAAGTGCCTTAAAGAAATTTTGAAANGGGGGGGGGGTGGTGCTCATTAAGCACAACACAGACCTTGTCCCGTAAATAACCAAGCTTTTATAACGAAAATATTCTATCTTTCAAAAGTACACAACACAATCATTTCAAAAAATACTTTAACTCTCCAAATTCTTTAACACATGGAATAAAAACAGTTTGATGAAAAATATAGGAAGAATGTTACATTTGATGAAAAAAAAAATAGGAAGCATGTTACATTTGAAGAGTTATTTGTACTGACATACGCAAATGAAAAACATTTACAATACGGAAACTTGGATGCACTAAACAAACATGCATGCACAATTGATAAAAATCAATCGAATGACGAAAAATATTAAATAAATACAGGATTTACCATTAATGAGATTTTGTTGCAAAGGGGCAGACTTCAGAATTTCAAACGAAATGAAGGTTGGGGTGCTTAATACAAGGAATAGGGTATGTTGTTTTCCGGTACAGCAAAGCAATCTTGTTTAATTTTCCGAAACAGTTTTGTTAAACGAATAAAAACAGATCTTCCCAACTTTGAGACAGCTGATTGATTGATTTTCAAAATTTCATACTTTCAGAATGGTTGAAGGAGACTAAGAGGGAAATTAATTTTGAGGAGTTTCCAACAGAAAAACTTGATCAAAACCTTCGTGATTTCTATGCCGAGGTTAGAGGAACAGACGGGCAACTGTACTCAAAGAGCACTTTTGTTGGCGTTAGGGCATCCATCAGCCGTCACTTGCGTGCGCCTCCATTTAATAAGCCGTTTTCTTTAATGACAGACAAGGAATTTCACAAATTAGACCAAGTGTTCCTTGCCATGATCAAGAAACTCAAAAGGGAAGGTTTAGATGTAACTAAGCATCACCCTTCAATATCGGAGGGTGATTTGGAGAGATTGTGTACATCTGGAGTACTTTCAACTGATAACCCAAAAGAACTATTGACAAAAGTATAGTTTGATATTATGTTGGGGTTCGGTCGTAGAGGTCGTCAAAATCAGAGAAATTTCAAAGTCAGTACATTCAAAATCTCTGTTGATGATCGTGGTTTCAAATTTGTTGAAATGGTAGAAAGTGAAACTACAAAAAACCATAGGGGTGGTCTAATTGATGATGATTTTGAGAAATCTCCACGGATTTACGCAACAAATAAGGACCGGTGTCCTGTCAGTTCATTCGAAACGTATATGGCACACAGCAATCCTAATTCAACGCATTTATTTCAACTTCCTCTCAAAGAAAACTAAACCGTCTGATGAAATCTGGTACACAACGCGCCCCTATGGTGAGAGAATGCTCAACGACATGATGAAATCAATATCAAAAGATGCAGGTCTATAGAAGGTGTACACCAACCACTGTGTAATAGCGACAACAATAAATGTATTGTCACATTCTGGCATTTCGGACAGGGAAATCATGAAGATTACCGGACACCGATGCGAAGCTAGTTTGAATTCTTATAATTCCGACAAACAAAAGAGAAAATATTCTGCGTTGTTGCAAGGGGCTCCAGTAGATCATGATGACGAATCAACTTCTAGCCATAAAGCAGTTTCAAAACCCGTTTATCAACATGATCGACCACAAGTTCCAGTAATGGCATGTCAACAAAACTTCATGCAGCAAATTACAAACTTACCTGTCAATCCAAATCCAATTTTCAATTACAGCAAGCAGTTCGAGGTGAATAACTCAACAGTAAACATGTACAACTATCACATCAACCACTGAATGACACTTTCTTTCTTGAAAGAACACCGCGTGTTTACTGCCATTGACATTGTTTTTCACTGACACACCTCGCTGAACAGTGACGTTGCTCTACATTGTTTTTCAATGAAAAAATGTTCTTATAAACAATTTGTTGATATTATATTATAATTTTAAACCATTTTATGTATTTTCTTTTTTAAAATCAGCCATGAAATTATTATTCTCCACTCGTATAATTTTGGAACTATTTTTACGAGCGTAGAAATTATGTGATTTGGGTCAATGAAATTTACAACGTAAATATTTGTTGTACACGTCACTTGACTTGTTCTACATTAAAATGGAGATAACTGTATTGTATTTTAAGATTTGCCGGCATCAATTGGTGATTTGATGGTCGCAAATATCCGTTTACTGACTCCGCTACCCCGTCGCCAGTAAACTCAATTTGCGACCATCAAATCACCAATTGATGCTGGCAAATCTTAAAATACAATACAGTTATCTCCTAATTTTATGTATAGAAGTAAAAAATCAAAGGCACCATTGTGACGTCATCGGTCCTTCATTTCAAAGACTACAGACTGATGAAAAATTTTTGACCCATGATGTCAAAATGACATCTTAATTTGCAAAAATGGTTGTTGTATTGTAATAAAATGTAATAAAGTAAACATCTACTGAGGTACATGTATAGTGAAATATTTTATTGAACCAATCATTGACCCTTACTCTCTATTTAACACTATACAATTATTGACTTTGCTATAGGTTGCTGCTGGGATTTATCAACCTGAAAAAAAGCTATAGTCACTGAGCTGAAAACGAGTTGAATATTGCTTTTTGAGGGTTGATAAAACCCTGTAGCAACCTACTCAAAGTCTATAATTGTTTTATTAAATGATTATACAGTAGACTAGATTAGACAGTATTACCATTTATCATTTGTTTTCTTTTCTGTATTGTTAATTGATTCTTTTGGTGATACTGACGATTTACATTGTATAAATAAAAATAATTTGTGTCTTAGATTAATAAGAAAAAAGAGAAAAATAACAATAACTTTCAGAAATTTATTAAATAATGATGTTCTTTCCTAAATTCTTGTGACTATGGAAATCTGGGATTTTTATTTCTATTGTTAGCCCATCGTAGGTTGACATGATGTTCCAGACACCTGTGAGCTATTTATAGCCCGTTTCAGGTTGACAAAACATTCCAGGCAACCCATTAGCTATTTATAGCCCATTTTAGGTTGACATAATACATACTCATTACTTTTTAAGCTGTTTTCAACCAATTAGAAAACAGATAAAATACAATCATGTAATAATACCTTATATGACTGATGGAAATATATAACTACAGTCAAACTTGGATGGATCAAATACCCAGGGGACTGATGAAAACAATTCATGCTAGAGGGATATTTATGCTATCAAGGTCAAGCTGTGTTTAAATTCAAACAAAGGGTCCAGGAAAGAGACATCCAAGGTGTCAGAGTTTTGTAGTTTAAGCCATCTAAGTTCAATTGTGTTCAGTATTTATAGATTCTCTGGGGTCTGGTCACATAATGTTACCTGTAACAAAGTAAGTGAGAACCGAACCGTCAGTCTAAATAAAAACAATCCAAGGACAATGGCAACGTCGGAAAAACAAAGAAACAAAGACATAGCATGAGCACGGCACAGAAAAGAAAATGAAGACACACACATATACAAAAATGAACAACATGGACCCAAGAAAAAACCATGGATGAGATCTGGTGCACCGGTAGAGTAAGCATCTCATGCTTATTATAAGACACCCGTTGTGTTGAACATGTCAACTCTGGTAGTAAAGTCTAATCCGGTAGAGGGAAAACAAACTTAAGTGGCAAAGAGAAAGATCTGTTGTCATCTGGGAAACAGATATCCCATAGACAAAACAGTCTATGGGAGACAGCCTTGTTTTGTATATCATAAGGGCTAAATAACCAGTTATAGAATTTCATTCAATTTGACTTCATTATTAAAAGTAATTTTTGAAAACACAGTGTACTATGTACATTGACCTTCTGCTATGTCAATTGAAATAACCTTTCCATTACCTTTTAGGTCAAGGTCCTACTTTCATATGTGATGTCACCGAATTTTTGTGTGTTTTTGAGATGCTAAGTTTGTAGATATATGACCATGATCTTAAGATCATATTTTGATTTTTTTATTTTTTAGTGCATAAACAAACCTGATTATTGTAATTAAGTTAACAGCCATGTTAAAATGTTAAGTGTGTCACAGAATGAAAATTTAAACTTTACACACAAAGTGTATTCACACTCAATCCTGAATTTCAATATAATAATTTGTGATAATTGATTTTCTAGGAAGCTTGTGATTTATTGAGGAGAGTAATCAGAATTATCTACCTTAGTAAACGTCTACATAGTCAGCTACAGGGTGGTGCTAGAGAGATAACAAAAGCAGCACAGAGCTTGAATGAATTAGGTTTGTAGACTTATTAAGAATTAGGGAATTTATTCAATGTTAATATTTTTCAAAATACTGCTTCATTTATATGCACTATTGTGAAGTTTCACTATTTGCCTATACCATCATTGATAAAATGATTTTTATACCCTGCCACACGTAGTGGCGAGGTATTATGTGATACTCTCAGTCATGTGTCTATCTGTCCATCCATCTGTCTGTCCGTCTGGCTGTCTGTCTGTCCATCCGTCCGTCCCCCGAAGGTTTCTGACTGATATCTTGTGAACAAAATAACAGAAGATCGTAAGTTGTTCACTACAAAACTCAGGTCAAGTTCGATTTTGGGTTCAGAGGTCTAAGAGGTTCATGAGTTATGCCACTTGAAATCTTCCAAATGATACCTTGTGAATGAAAGAACATACTGTCTTCAAATTTGGTATGTGAGTTCTTTACCATAAATCTCCGACCAATCCTGATTTTTGGGTTCAGAGGTCAAAGGGGTCCTAGAGTAATGCCCTTTCAAACTTTCATAGTTTGCAAATTTTAGGGTTTCCAAATGATAACTTGTGAATGAAATATCATACTGTCTTCAAACTTGGTATGTAAGTTTTTTACTATAAATCTCACACAAGGGTTGATTTGGGATTCAGAGGTCTGAGGGGTTCTAGAGTTATGCCCCTTGAAATTTTGCAAATTTTAGGGTTTCCGAATGATAACTTTTGAACTGTCTTCAAACTTGTTATGTAAGTTGTTTACCACAAAACACAGGCCAAGTGTAATTTTTGATTCAGAGGTACATGGGGTTCTAGAGTTATGCCCCTTTTAATTTTGAAATTTTGTGAAACGTGACGGGGTATCATGTAATGCACCATTACTATTTTTTCAACAAGTATTTATAACAATGAATTCTCTATACAGGGATACTTTTGATCTGATGAGTGTTTGAAATGATCTTGCACTGAAAATTACCTGTGACTTTTAGAAAGAAAAAGAAAATTTCACCATAACAGAGACCTCAAAAAGCAACCCTTCTAGAGCCTCAAATATTATGCAGAATTTTATGTTTTACAGGCAGTTTTCACATTGGTAGGTATCATCAGTCTTCAGATGAATGTTTGGGATAAGGATTCTGTCAGGGGCATGGCATAATTATGATTGATCCCTGGTGGTACATGTTTTCTTTATATTTTGAAAAAAAAATTAATTTGATTTCGGTTTGAAGTTCATTAAAGATTAAAAAGAATGACTGATTTAATTTAAATAACATCTGTAAACACATAGTATTTTAAAGAAAAATGTTTGAAATTTATCAGGTTGATGTCTTATTGATGGAAATTTCTCATTATTTGTGATAAATATATGTTGTTTGCTGATAATTGATAAAAGCAAAGTAAAGAATCCTCCTAAAATAGAGTTAGAATTCATACCTGTTCATTCATTGTAATCTCTTAATGGGAGATCTCCCCCATGTTATCTTCACTCAGTGGGAGGTTTTTTGCAAGGTAATTTTTTTCAAACATGAACAACAATAGCAAAATTGTCATAACCCTTATCATTGCTGTCCCAAAGTATGGTGAATGGCTGAGATTTGCATCTGTCCACTTTCTCTAGATTTAGAGCTACCGGTATAGCCTGTTAAATGATCTGAGTGAGTTTTGTGAATTTGCACAAGGTCTGCTGAGCTATCTTGCTGTCTGTAAACATAAGCAACATGATCAGATAATCATGGGGAATTGTGCTCAGCAACAACTTGATGAAAAAATTTAATGAAAAAATAATGGTAATGGCTGTTGCTTTTTCAGCTTTCATGTTAGCTGCATATTCAGTGTTACCATTTATATTCTTTACTTTATTTCAACAAAGCTAAAAGTATTGTGAAGATATCTAAAGATATTGTTTCAGACAATAATTTCCTGAATTTGCAAAATATTACAATTAATTAGGATATTCCAGTGATTACAGAAAAAATTTAAGGAGCATTTTTTATAAAATGCAAAATTATACAAGGGAGGTAATTTGCAAACTTTTAAGAAAACGGTCCCATCAAAAACAACTGTTGAATCTTGGTAATTATTGTCAATGCTGACTTATTACTACATGAACAACACATGTCCTAATGTCTGATCCTATCAACAAAAATTAATCTATTTACCTGCCATAGTGCTACCAGTGTTTATTGACACAAAATCAATAACCAGACATGTAAAATAATTCACCTGGATAATTTCAGTTTGCCAAATACAATTGCAAGAGAGTTTACAGGATGCAATATGACAACTTTCAATGAACAGAAGAAATGATTGGTAGGAGATTGTGCAGTTGTGTGAAATTCTTATCTCCTAGGCAGGAGATTGATAATTATCTTGTTTTTTTGGGGCGCATTGCATTTGTGCCAATTTTTGAAAAGTAGGGTATTTCATTTGCGCCACTAGCTTGTATTTTATTTGTGTTATGTCCCAGGTAAAACTTTTTCAGGTAAATTTTCAGGTGAAAAGAAGTGGGGGTAAAAGTTGTAATTTTTTAATCTCCAAGGGTTTTTTATTCATCAGTTGTGTTAACTTTACTTTATTCATATCAACCATTTGGTACTACTGATCCTTTAAATATGATTGATTGTACATCCTTGTGATTTGGAATAGTGCTTTTATTGTATATATTAGTTTTATCATTTCAGTAAAATGTCTTGCCCTTCTTCAGCCTCCTGAAAACGGGTAATTATGGCAAACAGTAGAAGAAAATACAAGCAAAAAGTGTAAATGTTAAAGTATTTTTACCTTTTATCTATTCACCGAATTTAGCACAAATGCAAAATTTTATTTTGGCACAAATGAAGTAAAGTGTGGCGAAAAACTAATTGACGCTAATGCAATGCACTGGTTTTTTTCCATTATTTGGTATGATCTTGGAATGCTGTCATAGTTTTTTTTTGTTTTACATAATGAATATAACATGTTTTCATAATTTGGTGAGATTTTAAGAACTTTGGCTCCAACCTTTAAACCTTTGTATTTTGGGTTGAAATTCTATGAATGTGGTTCTTTACTAAAGATAGCAATTTCAAAGGATTTCCCTGAAATATTTATATGTCCTTTATCCATGCACCTTTACTTCATTATTTAATGTAATGTTTAAAATGTTTAAATGGCTATAAAATATTTAGAGTTGGTTGCTTTTTATACGACCACAAACATTTTTGCAGTCGTATAATGGTATGGTGCTGTCGTCGTCGTCGTTGTCGTCTGTAGACACTTTTGTTTTTGGTCAATAACTTTAGTTTCAGTTGACCAATCCTTATGAAATTTGAACACAATGTTCCTTGGCACAAAAGGAAGGCTTGTCTCAGTTTTGGTCATTGTGGCCCCACCCGTTTTTAAAAAAGGGGCCAAAAAGGGTTAAATTTGATATTTTCACATATTTGACTGTAGAATCTTTATTATTTATCGGATTTTGATGGGGTTTCTTTCAGTGTCCTCCTGAGGAAATTTCCAATCAGTACCAATCAGTAGTATGCCAATGGATTTCACGTAGCATGTACTGTTCACGAGATATATGGGGCCCAAAAGGGGCAAATTTCAAAAATTTTAATTTTATTTTTAGTCTGATTTTGATGCAGTTTTTTTGCAGTGGATTCCTTATGAAAAATTAACATAGCGCTGCACCATTAGATTTTTGATAACTTGTTTCTTTTCCAAGCTATGAGGGGCCCAACGGGGCAAAAATTGCAAACATGTAGATTACCTAAATTTTTTATTTTTCATCCGATTTCAATGGAATTTTTTTCTTTAGATTCCTCACATTGTAGGCTTTCAGTAGTATGTCAACAGATTTGGTGTAGCTCTTACGGTTTCCGAGCTAAAAGGGGTCAAAGGGGTCAAAATTGCAATTATTAGAAATATGTGAAGTCTTTATTTTTCATTGGATTTTGATAGGATTTTTATCTTTAGATTGTTCTCATTGTAATCTTTCATTGATATGGCAGTATATTTTGCGTTGCTCTTTGGTTTTCAAGCTGTAATGGGTCAAAGTGGCCAAATTGCTAAATTTAAAATATGGGTCATTGGATTTCAACCTGAGTTTTTTTCTTTGGATTTCTCTTGATGGTAGTCAGCAGAATTTTTTAGCTCTTACAATATCTTAGTAATAAGGGATTAAAAGGGCTAATTTTTATTTTCACTAGTTTGTGTCCAGTTATTAATGTATCAAGGTCCTTATTGTGTACAGCAAATTACTGTGTCCACATTCATTTTAGTTTACACTTGTTCAAATTACAGTGGTCGACATGCTGCGGTCGTATCATGCTGCGCTCGGCGTAGCCCTTTATTCCATAATGAATATAATTGTTGTAAACATGTTGATACGACTTATACTTTAATTCAAGTACATGTATAATTTTTCTTTTAAATACCACGTTTGTGAAGGAGTTGATGTGAGTGGTATAATTTTTAGCTAACCTGGCCAAAGGCCATGTCAGCTTTTGCCATCACTAGGCGTCCGGCGTCCGTCCATCATTTTTCAAAGATCTTCTCCTCTGAAACTACTGGGCCAATCCTAACCAAACTTGGTCTGATTCATCACCGGGGTATGCACTTATCACTTTGTGATTTTTATATCCGTAGACTCAACAGCATGGCCATTGTTACTAAAAATAGAACATAGAGGGTAAATTGCTGTTTTTTGCAAATAACTCAAAAAACCGTGACAGATATCAAAGATCTTACTTGAGGTAAAAATGATCAGCATGATGAGATATACCCACCCTGTAATTTTTGGAGAATATATGAAAACCTGTCTTATAGTTATTGCCCCTTTTACGCAAAATTTTTGTTTTTTTTGTTACTTTTCGTCTTATATATTGAAAATGATAGAACATAGGGATGAAGTTTAAATTACAAAATGGTCAGCACAATAAGATCTACATGTCCTGCAATTTTGAAGAAAATCTTAATACACTTATAGGAGTTATAGCCCCTTTTCTTTGAATTTTCACGATTTTTATATGTTTTTACTTTTATTTCAAAGACTATTTGCAAAAGAGGTTAAGTTTGAATTGCAAAATTGTTAAGCTTATAAAGGACTACAATTTCTACACATGTCCAGCAGGTTGGCATCTCATCCAAGATGGCCCCAGCAGGGAACATAGTTTAACATAGGAATTCTATGGGAAAGGCATTCAGAGATCTTTTTTTCTGAAAGTACTGAGCCAGTTGGAACCAAACTTGGTCACAATAGTCTATTAGTGATCCAAAGATTTTTGAGTTGGTACCTCATCGAAGATGGCCGCCAGGGGGAGCATAGTTTAACATAGGGACCCTATGTGAAATGCATTCAAAGATCTTCTTAGACTCTGAAACTACTAAGCCAATTGGAACCAAACTTGGTCACAATTGTCCATTGGTGGTCCCCTTCAAAGTTTGTGATTTTTATGTTCATACCTCATCCAAGATGGCCACCAGGTTGAACATAGTTTAACATAAGGACCCTATGTGAAATGCATTCAAAGATCTTCTCTGAAGCTAATGAGCCAATTGGAACCAAACTTGGTCACAATAGTCCATTGGTGATCCACTTCAAAGTTTGTGATTTTTATGTTGGTACCTCATCCAAGATGGCCACAAGCGAGGAACATAGTTTAACATAGGACCCTTTTTGAATTGCATTCAAAGATCTTCTCCTAAACTCATTAGCCAATTGGAATCAAACTTGGTCACAAAATTCCATTGGTGGTCTCCTGCAAAGTTTGTGATTTTTATGTTCATACCTCATCCAAGATGGCTGCCAGTGAGGAACATAGTTTAACATAAGGACCCTATGCAAAATGCATTCAAAGATATTCTTCTCTGAAACCACTTAGCCAATAAGAACCAAACTTGGTTACAATAGTCTTTTGGTGGTCCCCTTCAAAGTTTGTGACTTTTATGTTCATACCTCATCCAAGATGGCCGCCAGGGTGAAACATAGTTTAACATAGTGACCCTTTGGGAAATGCATTCAAAGATCTTCTTCTCTGAAACTACTGAGCCAATGGGAACCAAACATGGTCACAATAGTCCTTGGGTGGTTTCCTTCAAAGCTTGTGGTCCAAGATGGCATCAATGTTTGAATATCCTCTCAGAAACTGTAACATTTTTTGAACCAATGTACAGTATAGTATGGATAATAATGGATGGTCTCTTGGGGACAGTGAATAAAACTAGTCACCAGGTGAGCAATATAGGCTTGTGTGAGCCTTTAGTTGTTTTATAGATTACATTTGTGAAGGAGTTGATTTTAGTGGTATAATTTTTGTTTTATAGATTACATTTGTGAAGGAGTTGACTTGAGCGGTATTGAAGTCATTGAACAAGACAGAAGATTTATCACACAGGCAAGGAAAAATGTAGAAACTCAAGCACAGAAAATGTTAGAGCAGAGTATGGAAACACAGGTACACATGCACATGAATCTTAAGCATAGGAATTTTTATGTATTACTCTATTTAATTGACCTGACTGGTCACGGGTCTGACAATTATATCAGGATTTTTCGTGTTAAAATTACCTACAAGACAGAGAAAATTAAGCCATGCCCAACCTGTTCAATAAATTTGAGTAATAAATTATAAAAAGAAATATATACTTAGACAGTCAAGATTCCTTAAATTGACCTAAACAAAAATGGTGCAGTAGCAAAACATGTTGAAATAATCCATGATTCTACAGCTACAGAAAACTGAATGAAAATATTTATGTTTTTTAGCCACAAATCCTTTCCAACAGTGATGTTTTAAACTTCAGTCATTGCAACTGCAATGATTTATTGTGATGTTATATTCTTGGGTATATGGATAATACACTTGTCATTTTTTGTCAGAAAAAAAAGAAATAACTTGAAAGAAAAATTCATAGGTTTCTGGTCTTATTTTGAGATATAAGTGATTTAAAAAATTGTAAGAAACTGCAGTCCTCTGAATTTGTCATTGGTTTAACATACAGATCTTGGACAAAAGTATTTGCACACTAAGATTTTTTGCTATATATTTCAAATAAAACTACATTTTTTTCAAAAAATTATTGTGAGGCCACTTCTTAACCAATTTTTTATGAAATTTTCCCCATTGGAAGTTAAAATGTTGTGCAGTTTAATTATTTACCGGTATTTGGGCATAATATTCGGACTTGTATTTTTAAAGAATAAATTATTTAAACACAATACTAAAAATTTGGGGTCATTTTTCCTGATTTATGTAAAACTGTGACTTCATAATTTGACTTTCTGTTTAAATTTGTGATTCTTGGAAACGCTTATCAAGAAATTAACACTGTAATAAACAATTAAACTACATAACATTCTGAGGTTATTGGTAAAACATTTGTTAAAATCAGACCAGAATTGACTTCACAATAATTTTTTGAAAAAAATGTGGATTTACATGAAATTTATGGGGAAAAAATATAGCTTGCGAATACTTTTGTCCAAAATCTGTAGACAATGTTTATCCATGAATGAATGTGACAAAATACATAGGATTTAATTAAATTTTGTCAGAATACTCCTAAAGAGGTAAAAATAAAATTATGAAACAAAAAATAGGGGTTCATATGCTGAAAAATGAAAATATTTTTAAATGGATAAAGCTAGAGAAGTCTGAAAATCTGACAGAAATATGAAAATGCCAATAGTAACAATCCTTAATGCTGTTGAATTAATGTTTATTTTTCAGAATCCAACACAAGTTGCCACATCATTACAAGTGTTCCACAATCTGGGATGTTTACACACAATAGTAGACAGAGTTGTCAGTGGTTGTGAAGAAAATCTACATAAGAATATCAGATCCTGTCTTGATGTCAGATCTCTGTCACAACAAGCTTCAAGTAAAGGTATGATCATCTTCTTACTCTTTGTGATATTTAATTACTGTTAGTTTTATTGCTGTTGTTGTTTTTTATACAGAATATAGGGCATTTTGTTTTCGATTTTGATATGGCTTCTGTCCAGTGAGACTGTTAGTGCAAGCTTGATGTGTTGTGACACCATGAAAAAAGGTACCAAAGCATAGCAACTCTCATGTTATATCTTGATATTGGAACAATAATTTTGATTATCAAAATCATATCACTTTAATACATAAATTATCATACAGCTGGGGTAAAAAAAAAGTACAATTAATCAATTATCAACAATTGTGTCTCTTCAGTACTAAAAGATGCAAAAATGCTGTTTAAAACTAAAACACAAAAGATGTTGAAAAGCTGATGTCATAAAAAAAAAGAAAAACCATTAATTGAATAGAGTAACAATCACATAGTTTTTCAAATTTCTATCTAAAAATAATTAAGAGACTAGTTCTTACCCAGTCAAAAAGTTTGAAACTAGTTACTGTGAAAGTACTATTTTTCTTTGGGTTCCAATCATAGTAAATTTCATGGTTCGCTTAAACCATGAAATTAAGTCCCCAATGAAATGCATTTTTCCTAATAACTTAAAAACATAGAATTGGAAACAACAAATTTAAGTGCCCACAAAATAGTAATATTTATGAAAACCATGAAAACTCATTTCCATGTATAAAAGTTCTTTCACAGTATATGTAAAGTAGACATGAGGTCTGCTATACAATCACTTGCATACATGTACATATATCTGAATTTAACTGTTTAACTTGTTTGATCATTTCTTTGGAAGTGATTTATAATATACAAATTGTAAATGTATTTATAGGTCCTGGGAGAGCAGCCATGCCACTGACTGGTAATACTGCAGCATTCAGAGCCACATTGTGGACAAACATGGAAAAGTTAATGGACAATATTTATGCCACTTGTGCTCAGGTATATTTCGTGCTGGATATATTATATTTGTTAGGGATTACAATTTTATTTAAAGTCTGTTCCACTTCCTTTAGATAATGGAAATTCTCTTCTGCTGACTTTACTATTGCATATTTAGGTACTGGATTTTGTGTGATTGTGTAATAATATCGTACACTTCTGAAACCACTTTTAATTTGATGATTTTCAACACCAGATGAAATAAAGATGATGATGATAAACAGATTATATATATATACAGTACTGTAGAAGACCTCATAAAACACTCAATTTTTAGGGTCAATGCTCAAAGTATTGCCTTTTTTACAAATATTTCCAAAAATGGGAGATAAGAGGTTGGGAAACGGGGGTTAGGGGGTGCGGAGCAGGGAATCAGAGGACAGGGATAGGAGGCTAGGTGGGAGAGGGGATTAGGTGGGCAGGGAGAGGGGCAGAGGACCCATCTATTATACTTGTCCTTTGGTAAACCAAGTTTGTCTAATAAGATCTTCACATGAGTAATAAAAAACCAAAGGAAATCCTTCACCTGTAATGAAAAAAATATTCAGTGGAACTAAAAATATGTTGTCTGGTATCCAAATAATTATATTCAACTGTAATAGAACAAATAATTGTGTAATTTTTAACAGTGTTTCCTTAAAAGTATTGAAACATTTAAAATCACATAAATGTAGATTACTTTCTTTATCTAATTTATCTAGAACTTTAAACTCTCCACACCTAAGGAAGCCAAAAAAAGAGTACAACACAAGCTGCTTCTATCATATAGTATCTAAAAAATTGTAAAAAAACTCCTTTGTAAAGTACCATACACTTTTCAACAATCATTTTGTGTCCATGTTTGGTGTGCTGCCGTTGTATTATGCTGTGTTCACCAAAGCCCTTTATATAAAATTGAACAGAAGCGGACAGTTGCTTAAAAATTGAACAGAAGCAGACATTTGTTATATTGTTGATAAAACAGTTTGACTTCATAAGGTATAAAGTAAATGGCATGTACATGTATTTAACTTAATTTCACAGTTTTTATTTTGAATTTTGCATATAATTGTGTATATAAAGACTGTATATATGACATTGAAAGTGGTAACCTTGTCTTTTTTACATAAATTGCAAAAATATTTTGATCTTGCAGGTTCAACACTTACAGAAAGTTCTAGTGAAGAAGAGAGACCCTGTGACTCATGTGTGTTTTATAGAGGAGCTTGCAAAGGTAACAGAAATATGTTTTCAACTATTTGTATTTTAGACACAAAGTGGGATATATGTATGTGTTTGTTTATGAACTTTCATGTGATCCTGTAGGTGCAATGCATATCTTGGTTACCTAAAGAAAGAGGAAATATTTTAATTTTGAAATACAGGTATTTTCTTGTTTGAAAATAGCTTTATAATTCATGTAGATCAATCGACAGTCAATAGGATATATTTGTCTTGTTTTAAATTCATTTTCCTTAGAGTATTGATTGATGGTTATGGGGAGATATTTATGTTGTTTTGAAATACATAATTTCATGTCCCACAAAAAAAAAGATTGTCTTTTGTATTCAATACATTGGACTTAGTGTTTTATATCCCCACTCTATAGAGAGTGGGGGTATACTGCATTCACCTTGTCGGTCCGTTCATCCATTCGTCTATTTGTCCGCAAATTATTTCCATCACAGTTTTCTCAGCTTCTGCTCAAGGGATTTATTTCAAATTTGGTGTGGAGCCACTATATGGCTAGTTGTAAGGAACGTTGTATTTTGAGTCCTGTCAGATGGGTACTTCCTGTTTAACGAAATGGACTTGGTTACGAAATGTATTGAAACATGATTTTTTTTCATCGCATTTTTCTCAGCTTCTGCAAGAGGCATTGATCTCAAAATTGGTATGCAGCCTCTATATAATTAGTTGTAAGGAAATTCTTATTTTGAGTCTTGTAGGATGTGTACTTCCTGTTTGACGAAATATTGACTTTGTACGAAATGTAGTGAAACATGAATTTTTCGTCTTATTTTTCTCAGCTTCTACAGGAAGGATTGATTTCAAAAATGATATACAGCCTCTGTATGATTAGTTGTAAAGAATGTCCTATTATAAGTCTTGTCGGTGTGTACTTCCTGTTTAATGAAATAATCGACTTTGTACTAAATGTGGTGAAACAAGAATTTTTCGTCACTTTTTTCTCAGCTGCTATAAGTGGGATTGATTTCAAAATTGGTATGCAGCCTCTATATGATTACTTGTGAGGAACATCCTAGTTTATGTTCTGTCAGATATGTACTTCCTGTTTGACGAAATATGGACTTTGTACAAAATGTAGTGAACATGAATTTTTAGTCACATTTTTCTCAGCTTCTACAGGAGGGATTGATTTCAAAATTGGTATACAGCCTTTATATGATTAGTTGTAAGGAACGTCATATTTTGAGTCTTGTCGGATGTGTACTTCCTAGTGAAACATGAATTTTTCGTCATATTTTTCTCAGCTTCTACAGGAAGGATTGATTTCAAAATTGGTATACAGCTTCTATATGATTAGTTGTAAGGAACTTCCTATTTTGAGTCTTGTCGGATGTGTACCTCCTAGTGAAACATGGATTTTTCGTCACATTTTCTCAGCTTCTACAGGAAGGATTGATTTCAAAATTGGTATACAGCCTTTATATAATTAGTTGTAAGGAATGTCGTATTTTGAGTCTTGTAGGATGTGTTCTTCCTGTTTGACAAAATATGGACTTTATACGAAATGTGGTGAAATATGAATGTTTCGTGGCATTTTTCTCAGCTCTTACACGAGGGATTTGATTTCAAAATTTGTATGCAGCCTCTATATGATTAGTTGTAAGGAACGTCTTATTTTGAGTCCTGTCTGCTGTGTACTTCCTATTTGACAAAATATGGATGTCGTAAGAAATGTAGTGAAACATAAATTTTTTTCACGTTTTTCTCAGCTTCTGCAAGAGGGATTAATATCAAACTTGGTATGCTGCCACTGTATGCAATTTCAGAAATTAGGGTTAGTACTCTCTGTTTATTTCTTGATGATTATATCATATTGTCCATACTTGTATTGTGCCTGCAGTTGTACACTGTCCACACCTGCATTGTGTCCACACACACTTAAATTTGCACTTACCATATTGATTCAGGGTTCAATGAGTAGGGGTATAATTGGTTGCCAATTGGCGACAGCTCTTGTTAAATTTTGATTTGGTAGCAGTTGAATAAGTTGTAGCACCATTGCTGTCATGTTTTGTCAAAAAGTAAACATTTATTATATTGTAGAAGTTTTTTGTAATTGTATACAGTGAATCAATACCTTTTGTAGTTGTGATGTGGTAGGGTGATTTTCTAATGGTTCCTTAGTGTATTTAGTAGTCATTTCACTATGATAAGAAAAAGTGGTATTAAAGGCAAAAAACATCTTTAATATTATATTGGTTGACATGTCTTTAGAACAAATAAATACACTGAAAAAAAGCAAATGAGGTTAATGTAGTTCAACAGAAGTTGATACTAATGGTTACATCAAGATGAAAGAGAAAGTAGAATGTTTCATATTAGATCCAATATTGAAAAAAGCAAACAGTCCTCTAGAATTAAGAAGTTGTATTAAATTATTATGGTAGAAACTGAATAGGATGAAGTGCTTGTATCTGTCAAACTTCACCAAATTAACAGGGCTTTAATATTAGTTGGGTATGTAATTAACTCTTATTTATGTGTACTGATGTTCAAAGTATTGTAATGTGGGAAATTTCCAAGGATTGATATATTTGAAATATTGATATAGTCTTACTAGAGACTCCAAAATCTAACGTAATAAATTTATCATGTTTTGTAGCATAAAGATGGTCATGTAAATATTATGTTGGAATTCTGGGAAAATATAACTAAGATGTTAACAACAGAATTTAATGAGGCATCTGAAGGTATGTATAAAAGAGTTCATTTCAATATTTTTACTTCAATGTTGCTAGGATAGATTTCAACATACTNTTTTTTTTATTCTAAGATATTTTGTAGGTCTTAACTCATATTTTTCAAAAATAAAATAAAAATGATATGTCACTGATCATCTTTTCCTGTTATCAGATGTTGAAAATCAGGCCTAATTCAGTATTTTTCAGTAGCATTTACAAAGAATATATAGGGAACCCTGAGAACATGTTGATTGTTTAGCTTCCAATGAAATAAATATCAGACAGATTTTAGAAATTTTTTTATATTTAAGACAGATACACTTCAGCTTTCTGCTTGCTGAAAAAAATCAATATTTGACTGTTTGAATAAGAGAGATGTTTTATGTAGTTTTAGAAATAGACAATATTTTTGGGAAAAGGGAGATAACTCGCAGGAAAGTGTCAATTTATTATGATGTCACAATGAAACGGCTGAGAAAATAACATTACGACTTAAAAATCAAGTCAATTCTGCATCCGACTTGATTTTCGATATGTGCCAATAGATTAACCTTGCTATAATACTCTTCATTAAATTTTTTTACTCACTAATGGCCATAGTTTGTGAATTTTTCCCAATTTTTCTGTACGTTCAGTATTACTCTCCCTCGACCTATCACAAACACCTTATATAATGGCAAAACTTTGCAGAATGAATGATGGCATTATACACGGGTTTTAGGGTATTTTGAATGGAATTTGTTTTTCTTCTGTAAATGGCAATTACTGAGGTAAGACAGCCAAGTTCAGACAAAATCTCGTCGTAACTCTGTGAGTGGCCAATCAGATCTATTTTTATGAATCAACAGCAGTGTCCATGACGAAACATCACACATGTCGTTTCGTCACAATGTAAAGTATACAAAAAGGGGCAGGGTTTTTGCTTCTGTAATACAGGTTTCAGATCACTGAAAATTATATGTTACGGAAGAGAGGAGCTACTAACATTCGATCAAAATCAAAGATCGGTATATCTATCACTCATACAAGAAATTAGTCGTCTTATTCTCTTATTTCACTTCATTTTGCTTCACTCAAGATAAGATGGAATTTCTTACATACATAAAAGATATCAAAATCTTTGATCTGCTCTCATGTTACAAGTTTTTATACTCACCTATATTCATTTGTTTATTGACAATGTACTCATATTGTATAGGAAGAAGAATCTAATGACATACATTTATTTCAATTTATGAATAAGTTGTTTTTAGCAGCAATTACTTCTCTTTTATTGGTGATTTGTATGAATTTGTTTTATCTGATAATGTCATGATCACTGAACAGACTGTGATACAAAAAAATAATGGGTCACTGTCAAGAAGTTATGGGCACGTTGCTATGCGTCGTTTTCATACACATCATACCTTGAAGTGATGAAGATTGCATATTAATTTTTGCATTTATCAATGTATAAAACATGCTAAAATAGCTGACTTTAATTTGTTATAGAGTTCTTTGATCATTTTGCGAATTACCAATATAAGAAATATAGTTAATTTTGTTTTTGACACAGACTTAATCACAGCATAATGTATCAAGCTCGCCCTAACAGGCTTCCTTGATACTGGTCATGATATAGTCTGTATCAAAAACAAAATGTTCTTTATTTCATACACTAATAATGAAATGACTAAACTTAAAATTCAGACTAGATATTTATTCTTTGCAGGTTCTACATTTATAAAGCAAGCATTTGAAGGAGAATATCCTAAGTTACTGAGATTATACAATGATCTATGGAAACGTCTTCAGCAATTAAATCCTAAATCTGCCACAAATTTAGCAGACATTGTAGTACATGAAGAATCAGTGCATGATGAAGACATGTTTACACAGAAATCTGATAAATATGAGTGAGTAAATTTTGATTATGTAGAAATCACACAAATATTGTTGTGTAAATTATGTTTTCACAGAAATCAGACACATATATGAGTAATTTTTTTCTCTCTAAGAAATCTAACAAATATACATGTAGATAAGTTGAGTATGTTTTTGCAGGAAGCTGACTAAACGAGAAACATCGGTCGTTTATCTCCCTGTACCAAGTTAGTTTTGTATGATTCAAAGTGGAGATAATTTTGCTCACATAGAAATTTTACAAATATGAATAGTAAATTATGCTTTCACAGAAACTTGATGAATATTAAGGAGTAAGTTTTGTTTACACAGATATCTGACAAATATAAATGAGTAAATTTTGTTTACATAAAACTCTAACCAATATTATTACTTAAGACACATTGTTTGTACTTCATATACAAGTGTAGCTTCAAAGCAATCCTTGTAAATATTGTATTTATTATATGTAAAACATGTGCAATGTACCGTAATTACCCTTTTTTTTCGTCAGTAAAAAACAAGTACTTTTTTTAATTTTTGCAAAATTGACGAAAAATTAAATTTTGAAAACCCTCATGGCCCAAAACATCAGTAAATGCTCAATTCCCAGAGTCAAGTCATAAAAGTCACTGTGTTTATATTTATACATGCAGGTAGGTGTCTTAC
>MJUU01053362.1:99200-156833 GCA_002080025.1 Modiolus philippinarum
ATAATTTTATACCTCTGTGTGATAAAGATTTGATTCAGGTCTGAAGCCATAGTATGATTAGTTGTACCATTCTTCCTGTTTACAGGAATTCTTTTCCTGTTTGAAGTTACATTGATTGATATACATTTGTATTCTGAACAAATAAGGTTTAAGTTTGCATTGAGGATATTCCTACTTGTGTAAATGTGTTACATATGTTTAGAATTGATTTTTATGCATCTTGATGCATATTGTTGTCCTCGAACTTCTAAGCCCCGCACACAAAATTGTCTAATATGGTGACTGAATTTCCAGTTTTTCATACACAAAATAGTCTTGCACTTTATGGCCATCAGCATAAAAACGGTCCCGTAAATTCTAAAATTCTATCAAGTCCAAAACTCATTTTAACTGACAGTAAAATATCCAATGGAAATATGTTTATGTACTTTTGCTGAAATGTAAATATATAACAATATTATACGTGTATTGATATATTCATGTAAAATCCCATAAAGAGTAAACAAGTGAACAATGTTTTCGAAAGGACCTACAGATGTTATCACATACCTGTCAAGTTTGCTGTTTTACAGTTTTGTGATGCCTCCATGCTCTTGAAACCATCAGAATATTTTGCATGAAAAAAATCTACACAAATTGTTGACCGAAATATTGCTAGTGAAAGGGAGACAATCTGATTGTTCTAAAAATAAATGTAGTTGTAAGAGTTATATTTTTCTGGCTGGGTGTGATATTCAACTGATACTACATGCTTAACATGAAATTAAATTTAGTTTCAAAGTTCAGTGCTAGAAATTAAAAATTCTTATTAGAGATAAACATAAGCTTTTCACAGAATTTAAGTTATTTAATGCAGCATATGTTGCAGTGTTTAGTGTAGGTCATCGTTTTTAGCTCACCTGGCTATGCCAAGGCGAGCTTTAGCCATCACTTGGCGTCAGTTGTCTGTCATCGTTCACTTTTCATTAAAAAATCTTCTTCTCTGAAACTGCAAGGCCAATTGGAACCAAACTTGGCCATGATAGTCCTTAGGTGGTTCCCTTTTAAAAAAATGTGTCCAGCAAGTTTACACTCCATCCAAGATGGTTGCCAGCAAGATCTTTGATGTAAATTGGACACTATATTCAAAGATCTTCTCCTCTGAAACTACTGGACCAATTGTAACCAAACTTGGTCACAATGGTCCTTAGATGGCCCCATTTAAAATAAAATGTGTCTGGCAAGTCCATGTCATATCAAAGATGACTGCCAGTGAGAATGTGGTTTTAACATGGGACCCTATTGAAAAGCATTCAAAGATATCTTCTTCTCTGAAACCCCTGTGCCAATTGGAACCAAACTTGGTCACAATAGTCCTTTGGTGGTCATCTTTGAAAAGTGTGTCTGGAAAGTCCACACGCCATCTGAGATGGCCGCCAATCGTGATCTTTGTCGAAAATTTCACCCCATATTCAAAGATCTTCTCCTCTGAAACTACAGGGCCATTTCAAAGCAAACTTGGTCAGAATGGTCCTTAAGTGGCCCCTTTTAAAAAATGTGGCTGGCAAGTCTGTATCATATCCAAGATGGCTGCCATGGGGGAACGTGGTTTTAACATGGGACCCTATGAGAAAGCATTCAATGATTTTCTTCTCTGAAACCGTTGGGCCAATTGGAACCAAACTTGGTCACAATAGTCCTTTGGTGGTCCCCTTTTAAAAATGTGTCTGGCAAGTCCACATGTCATCCAATATGGCTGCCACCGGGGTTTTATCGAAAATTGGGCCCTTTATTCAAAGATCTCTGAAACTACTTGGCCAATTGGAACCAAACTTGGTCACAATGGTCCTTAGGTGGCCCCTTTTAAAAAATGTGTCTGGCAAGTCTGTATCATATCATAAACATGGCATCCTATAGGAAAGCATCAAAACATCTTCTGTGAAACCACTGGACCAATTCGAATCAAACTTGGTCACAACAGTCCTTGGGTGGTCCTCTTCAAAAGTCATGTCTGGAAAGTCTGCAAGCCATCCAAGATGGCCGCCAGTGGGGAACTTTGTCACAAATTGGATCATAAATGCAAAAATCTTCTCTTCTGAAAATGCGGGGCCAAGTGGAACCAAACTTGGTCAAAATGGTCCTTTGGTGACACCATTTTAGCTCACCTGACCAGAAGGGTCATTGTGAGCTATTGCCATCACTTGGCATCCGTTGTCCGCCCATCCGTTTGTCGTCCGTCCTTCTGTTAACTTTTCACATTTTCATCAACTCCTCTGAAACCACTGAAGCAATTTCAACCAAACTTTACAGGAATGATGTATGGAAGGTCCTTTACAAAGATTGGTCATTTCGTTCCGATCCGACAAAAAACATGGCTGCCAGCGCGGAACTTATATTTAACATTGGACCCTATGGGAAATACGTCATTTTCATCAAATCCTCTTAAACCACTGAAGGAAATTCAACTAAACTATATACAGGATTGATATATGAAAGGTTCTTTACAAAGGTTGCTCATTTTGTTCCGATCCGACAAACAACATAGCCACCACACGGAACTTATATTTAACATTGGACCCTATGGGAGAAACATCATTATCATCAACTCCTCTTAAACCAGTGAAGCAAACTCAACCAAACTTTACAGGAATGGTATATGAAAGGTCCTTTACAAAGATACTCATTTTGTTTAGAGCCGACAAAAACATGGCCGCTAGTGCTGAACTTATATTTAACATTGGAATCTATGGGAAAACATCATTGTCATCAATTCCTCTGAAACCACTGAAGCAAATTCAACCAAACTTCACAGGAATGACATATGGAAGGTCCTTTACAAAGATGCTCATTTCATTCTGAATCGACAAAAAACATGCCCCCCAGAACGGAACTTATATTTAACATTGGACCCTATGGGAAATACGCCATTTTCATCAACTCCTCTTAAACCACTGAAGGAAATTCAACTAAACTATATACAGGATTGATATATGAAAAGTTCTTTACAAAGGTTGCTCATTTTGTTCCGCTCCGACAAACAACATAGCCGCCACACAGAACTTATTTTTAACATTGGACCCTACAGGAAAAACATCAACTCCTCGGAAAAAAATGAAGCAAATTCAACCCAACTTTACAGGAATGATGTATGGAAGGTCCTTTACAAAGATAGCTCTTTTCATTTCAATCTGACAAAAAACATGGCCACCATACAGAACATTGAAAACCATGCTGTTCAACATTTTGTCAGGTGAGAGATACAGGCTCAGTCTCTGAGCCTCTAGTTAAAAATGTGTTCTTAAAGTCCACATCATATCCAAGATGGCTGCCAGTGGGGAACTTGGTTTTAACATTGGACCTTATGAGGAAACATATTCAAAGATCTTCTCTTCAGAAAGCACGTGGCCAATTGGAATCATACTTGATCACAATGGTCCATAGTTAGTCCCCTTCTTTAAATGTGTCATAGCATCCAAGATGGTGGCCAGCTGAGAACATAGTTTAACTGGACCCTATGAAGAAATGTCTATAAAGATCTTCTCCACTGAAACTGCTTGGCTAATTGAAATGAAACTTTGTCACAAAAGTCCTAAATTGGCCCACTTTCAAAAGAGTGTCGAGCAAGTTGGCATCACATCAAAGATGGCCACCAGCGGTTAACATACCGTATATCGGGTTATTTTCGTGTCGGGTTTTGTTCGCGATTTAGGCGTAAAAGAGGCCAGTGAAAAATTCGCTACGTTTATAATTCACGTTTTTATACTCAATCTAATGCATCTGAATGGGCAGTGAAATTTACGCGGAGGCTAAAATTCACGCATGGTTGCCTACCGCGAACATAGCGAAAATTAGACACACGCGAAAAAATCCCGATATACGGTAGTTTAACGTTGGACCCAATGGAAAAATAAATTTGAAGATCTTCCCATCTGAAACTACTTGGCAAATTTGAAATAACCTTGGTCATAAATGAAGAAATGTCTTTTAAAGATCTTCTCCACTGAAACTGCTTTGCTAATTGAAATGAAATTTTGTCACAAAAGTCCTAAGTTGGGCCCTTTCATAAAAATGTCTGGCAAGTCAGCATAACACTCAAGATGGCTACTAGAGGGGAACATAGTTTAAGGTTGGTCCCCATGGGAAATCATTCAATATCTTCTCTGAAAATAGTAGGCGAATTGGAACCAAAGTGAGGCACAATGGTCCTTAGATGGTCTTCTTCAAGAAATGTGACAGTCTGTCTGTGCCTCATCAAAAATAGCTGCCAATGGGGAACATAGTTTAATTTTGAATCATATAACATCAAGGTCTCTAAACAAACTTGAAAATGAGACCCTTAAACATTGGGATTATTTTGACTGTATGTGTCATCTATTGGCCAGGTGAGTGATACAGTCTCTTGAGAGCATCTTGTTGATATTTACTCCCAGCCTTGGAAATGATTACAATTTAATGTTGAAATGATTGTGATAAATTCAATGGATATTTAACTTTTCAATTTCTGTGAACTTTGCATTTGTAGTTACATTTGTATTTTACTCTTAAATTTACCTCATCTGGTTATTTTTGAATTTATTATTCAAATGTTCATAGTAAGCTTAAACCAGTTCAAAAGAAAATCAATAACAATCTTTTCTTTTCAGTCCTGAGACAAGACTACGCAGTACACTAAGCAAGTTTGAAACAGCCTATTTATCTAGATCATTATCTAGATTGTTTGATCCAATCAATCTTGTGTTCTCAACTGGCTCTCAGAATCCTCCAACAGAACAGGAAGTGGAGAGTATAATAAAAACAATACTGAGGTGAGAGAGAATATTATATGATCTCAATCAATATCAATGCAGCATTATTTCATATTTATGAATTACTTTTTTAATTGAAAAAGAAAAATCAGGGACATGTAATAGACATTTTGCTGAAAAAAAAATGGAAGTATTTTGAGAAAATACGAAAAAAGTTCATCGGAATTATTATGTAATGTTGGATAAATGTCGAAAGGATGACCATAGAACTGACAATACTACTTTGATAATTATTGTATAAAACTCTCTATATTGAATGTTTTAATGCTTTGTTAAATCATCCAATATTTAACATAGATCAAACTTACATCATTAACTACACAACTCTGTTATGTCATTGATCAATTAAAAAAAAAGTCAATCTGGGGAAAGTATACACCATCATTATTTCATGGCAAAATTAAATATGATATAGCGAAACATATAATTAAAGAGATTGGCAACTCTACTATCACCCCATACTAGTCACAACAAACGGCCATATCACAACTTCTTAAACTACTTTTAATTTATAAAAATATATATGTTGTGCTATAGCCACAAATTAACTATGGAACAAAATAAAAATGGTATAGTTGGCCATGATTAAAAAGTAAAAAACACAAAATATACAAATTAAAAAACATATAAAAATGACAAAAATGGAAAGAAGGGAATACTGCCCAACATTTCGGCCGTATGGCCTTCGACTAGGGGACTACCGGCTGAAATACGGAGAAGAAAGTGCAAAGAATGAGAGAAGGCAGACCTAATGGCATGTCACAGATATTACCTGTAAAAATCGTGCCAAATCTTGAACATAATCAAAAACGAGAAATAAAACATTAGTTATCTGTACTATGTAAATATTAAATTTCAATACATAAATAATATTATAAAATAGACTGCTTCTTAACATTCATGCCAAAGGGTCGAGCAGTTCCAAGATAATTGATGATCTTTTTTTCAAGGAACTGTCATTGTTTCTCACCTGTACTAGTTTGTATAAGGACAGTTACATGTCCAGTATGCTGTGGTTAGCTCGCCGAAAATGGTCACCTACTGGGCAGTCCTTTCCATTGGTGACACTCTGTTTATGTTCGACAAAAGCGATCATCCAATCTATGGCAGGTCTCACCCACATTGTGACACACCATTAGGTCTGCCTTCTCTTGTCCTTTGCACTTTCTTCTCCGTATTTCAGCCCGGTAGCCCCCTAGTCGAAGGCCATAGGGCCGATACGTTGGGCAGTCTTCCCTTCTTTCCATTTTTGTCATTTTTATATGTTTTTTGATTTGTATATTTTGTGTTTTTTACTTTTTAATTGTGGCCAACTATACCATTTTTACTTTTAATTTAGTCAACATATTTCTAGTCACAACAAATGGCCATATCAGAACTTCTTAAACTACTTTAAATTTAGTGGACATATTTCTAAACTGAAAAGTGAATTGTTTTCCTTAATTATTTTATAGTTTAGTTAATAAAATTTGAATTAAATATGTTGACTATCAAAAAAAGACATTTGAAAAAAAAAAAGCGGAGACTTCATGTGGAAATCTGATGAGGAAGATCGTGATGTGCCTTGTCTACTTTTGAAGCTCCTCTTTTATTTCCGTGATTTCAACCTCCTATTTATGAAAACTGGAAGGTATTTTACGTTATAGGTCAGATACATATAGATACAGGGAATTGAAATCATTAACATCACTCGTGTAAACTCGCTCCCATGATGCAACACTAGATTCTGAACTCCTCATAATTTTAGTGAAGTTTACCTGTACGGGCACAATGTTCCAATGGTAATGTTATTGTTTTTACAGATGCATTGTCTTTTAATAAATGTGTTAACCTGATATTACACTTAATATCCATGACAATTTGTCGATATTCAATTATAAAAACGTATTGTTGACATTTCTGTACAGTTTGAATTAAAATTACATGTGTTGGGAATTAGAAATTGACTAACCTCATGGGAAATCTTCCACATGCGTGTTATTACCAATTTTTACATATGATTAACTAGGAGTTTCTAATTTTTGTATCTATATGTCTTGGTAGAGTTTAGATAGTTTTATTATGATATTTTCATGCATTATAGAGTTATTAGCGATTTTTTATTGTGAAGTGGAAGTTTTATCAAAGTCTAGATTGAGGAGTGATTTCAGGAGAATTTGTCATGTTGCCAATCTCTTTCATTATATGTCTCTGGATATAGTCCTAAAAATAGATATCTTTTGAATGTTTATCAAGTATATACATGTAAGTGAAGAATATTTTGGAGGCATTTTTACTGAACTATCCCATGTATAAGAAAAGTTAAAATATCTTTAATTTTGATGGTTTTCTGCCATAATCAATAGGCAAAACAAAAATGAATATTAATATTGTTATTTATATTTTGTAAATGTTTTGCAGTGAGTTAAACGTTGCAAGTGTAGACACAAAATTAAGTATCACCATTGCAAAGAATGTTGCAAAAACCATACAGTTATTTAGTGTTAAAAGTGAACAATTGGTAAGTGTTATTGATGTGTTGTTGAATAAGAAAAAATAGGGCTATATTTAAAATGAAGAAAAAACGATTTATTATATATATTAGTCTATGATATTAAGCAGAGGAATATGATTGCCATCAACCAAAAAAAGGGCAAATCTTAAATATAAGAATTTAAACTGTTCTACTGGCTACTAACAATCCACTTATGAGGATCTTGTTTTAACTGGAGTTAAAAGGATGATAAGTAAATATGTGGCAACAACATTAAGGTGGCATCAGAAAATGATGGGAATATATATTCCCAGACCTTTGATTTACCTTCTGTATTACTGTATGTGGCACTGTGCTGAAAACAACATTGAAGAGAGCTTATTACAGTTTAATTTCAGAAATAGATGGGATTATTGATTTGCAGTTTCTTAATATGCCTTCTATAATACTTGCAGTATGTGAAGATGTTAATGTGGATAGACGCAAATACAAGATACATTCTATTGGCGCAAAAATCGAGTTAAATATGGAATTGACTTGATTTTTAAGCCAGAATGTAATTTTTTCAGCATGTTCTTTTCTCAGCCTTTTCATTGTGACGTCATAATAACTTGACAAATTTATATTGTTCATTTTCCTGAGAATTATCTCCCTTTGCGGTAAATATGTTCTATGTTCTTAACTACATAAAATATCTCTCGTAATCAAACGGTGACAGGTAGATTTTATCAGCTCAACAGAAAGCTGAAGTGTATCTGTCTTAGATATTAAAAAATTTACAAAATCTGTCTGATATTTATTTTATATGAAAGCTAAACAATAAGCATATTCTCAGAGTTAAATGTTGCTAAAAAATACTGAATTTGGCTTGATTTTCAAAGCCTGATAACAGGAAAAGATGACTGGTGACGTATCATTTTTAGCTCACCTGATCCAAAGGGTCAGTGTGAGCTATTGTCATCACTTGGCGTCCGGCGTCCAGCATCCGTCAACTTTTCACATTTTCATCTTCTCCTCTGAAACCGCTGAAGCAAATTCAACCAAACTTAAGAGGAATGATGTACTAAAGGTCCTTTACAAAGATTGCTCATTTCGTTCCGATCCGATAAAAAACATGGCCGCCAGCACGGAACTTAGGTTTAACATTGGACCCTATGGTAAAAATCACATTTTCATCTTCTGCTCTGAAACAGCTGAAGCAAATTCAACCAAACTTTACAGGTATGATGTACTAAAGGTCCTTAACAGAGATTTGTCATTTCGTTTCGATTCGACAAAAAACATGGCCGCCAGCATGGAACATGGATTAACATTGGACCCTATGGGGAAATCACATTTTTATCTTCTGCTCTGAAACAGCTGAAGCAAATTCAACCAAACTTTACAGGAATGATGTATGGAAGGTCCTTTACAAAGATAACAAAATAACGAGATACATGAGCATGTGAGCTGTTAAAAGGGTTGAATTTATAATCTAAAATATGACCTAAAGCACAAAAAACACATGGCAAAATAAAAGAATAGAAACAATAAAAAGGTCAACCGATATATTTCGACAAATATGTCATCTACGAGTGCGTCGTAATGAATGAAGTAGTAGTTAAAAAATAATATATTGTTTACAGGTAAAACATCTTTGACATTGCGTGTACAGTATTTAAAAATAATGTATATGATACAGGTAAAAATCTTTGACATTATATGTACACTATTAGCAACATAATCAACATTCCAGACACTGAAAAACATACGACATCGAGACTCATTAGTCATAGAATGATTGTTTTACATTTAAACACCTGGGTTTTAAAGTGCCCAGTCTGAAAATAATCTGTTGTTCCAACGTACTTCTATTGTCCTGGCCTCCATGTAATTTTATTAGCACTGTTACTTGCATATCTTAGGGCAGTGGTTAGGGAGTCTGAAATGATTGCCGACTGGGCAATCCGTATTATTACGGACAGAGCGGATGTGTTCCGCAAAGCGGTCACCCAGTCGTCGGCAGGTCTCCCCTATGTATATCTTATGACACTGCCCACATATGATAGCATATACCAGATTCTGTGTTGTGCAGGTGTATCCATTGTGTATGGTAAATGTGTTGTCAGGACCTCGAATTTCGTTGGTTTCAAGAGTATGGGG
This sequence comes from Modiolus philippinarum, assembly GCA_002080025.1. Classification (NCBI taxonomy): domain Eukaryota; kingdom Metazoa; phylum Mollusca; class Bivalvia; order Mytilida; family Modiolidae; genus Modiolus; species Modiolus philippinarum. The sequence goes on from MJUU01053362.1 coordinate 108,600, forward strand.
ACAGGTAACACATCTCGGTCTTTTACATCCTTTAGTGCCCCTGTAATTAGCCAGCACTACTTTAGATTTTAAGTTACTGCTGACTAGATGCTCCCGAAGAGATTTACCGTGACGAAAAGCCATGAGGGGCACTGATTGAAAAACATCAGCCATCAAACTGTCTTCCATAACAATGCTCTTAAAATTATTCAAGAGAATGTTGCGGATGGCTATGTTGTGGGGATGGTAATTGAGAACAAGAGGTACTCTGTCATTCTGTGACTTGCGTTTTGGACGCAGAATATGTTGTCTATTCTGTTATTCTGTGGCTGGAATGTTGATTATGTTGCTAATAGTGTACATGTAATGTCAATTTCCGATCCGATAAAAAACATGGCTGCCAGCGCGGAACTTAGGTTTAACATTGGACCCTATGGGAAAAATCACATTTTTATCTTCTGATCTGAAACAGCTGAAGCAAATTCAACCAAACATTACAGGAATGATATACTAAAGGTCCTTAACGAAGATTGCTCATATCCTTCCAATCCGACGAAAAACATGGCAGCCAGCACGGAACATGGTTTAACATTGGACCCTATGGGAAAATCACATTTTTATCTTCTCCTCTGAAACCACTAAAGCAAATTCAACCAAACTTTACAGGAATGATTTATGGAAGGTCCTTTACAAAGATAGCTCATTTCTACCGATCCTATAAAAAACATGGCAGCCAGTGCGGAACTTAGGTTTAACATTGGACCCTATGGGAAAAATCACATTTTCATCTTCTGCTCTGAAACAGCTGAAGCAAATTCAACCAAACTTTGCAGGAATGATGTACTAAAGGTCCTTAAGAAAGATTGCTCATATCTTTCCGATCCGACGAAAAAAATGGCCACCAGCATGGAACTTAGGTTCAACATTAGACCCTTTGGGAAAAATCACATTTTCATCTTCTGCTCTGAAACAGCTGAAGCAAATTCAACCAAACTTTACAGGAATTATGTACTAAATGTCCTTAACAAAGATTGCTCATTACATTCAGATTTGAATGATGTATGGAAGATACTTTACAAAATTTACTCATTTCATTTTGATTTAACAAAAACATGGCCTCCAGTGCATAACAGTTTTAACGTCGTAGCCCTGTATGTGAAAACCATACTTTCCATATCTTCTCTGAAACTAAACAAATTTAACTAAACTGTATTGGAATGATGTACTAAAGGTCCTTTGCAAAGATTACTCATTTCAATAGGATCAGAAAAAAACACTTGTGCCAATGGAGAACATAGCTTAACATTGGAACTCATTGGTAAAATACATATTATGGTCATGCATGGCATAGAAGCATTTTGTCAGGTGAGCGATACAGGCTCAGTCTCTGAGCCTCTAGTTATTTTGTTTTTTGAACATAAGAGTTAAGACCTACAAAATATCTCAAAATAAAAAAATTCTGTCGATATTTTTATTAGGCTCGAACTACCTTGATAGTCTGCTTCTTGTTCATGAATTATATACCATAGATGGTGTTCTACTTATTTGTAAACAAGATTTTAGATAATATTGTTCATTAGTATTATAACAACAGAAATATAAAATGGAAACATTCTACACTACATTTAAAAAAATCAAGTAGACATTTTAAAACATAATGCTCTCTTTTTCCAGTCCAAAAGAAGCACTTATTTTAGAGTGAGGTTTTCAGTAATCAAGAATTAATGTAATAAAAGTTTTTCAATGTGTAAATGTGGTCAACCCACTCACAAAATTAATTATTATACCCCCCACATAATAGAAAGTGGGAATTACTGTTGCTCATGGTATTTTTAGAATAAATGACTTATGATGTAAAGTTTATGAGTAAAGTCAGCAGTTACATTTTCTCAAAGCAGATTTATTAGCCTTAGGCAATTATAGGAATTAAAATTTTTTCATGATGTTGACCAATGAATTTGGACATTACACTAGGTTATAAAAGTGAAATTTTAGTCGTCCTCTTTAATCATCATTTTAAGATGTGATTTTCTTTTATTGTTTCAAAGTTGTCAACAGATGGTGAAGCTAGTCAGGTGATTGGTTCTCCAACACAGGGTCAGATCAGAAACCAGGCAGTTGTTAATACACTGTTTCTATTTCATCAGTCAGTGACTAAGGTAAGTCTCTAACACAGGATCAGATCAGAAACAAGGGAGTTGTTAATACACTGTTTCTATTTAATCAGTCAGTGACTAAGGTAAGACTACAACACAGGGTCAGATCAGATACCAGGCAGTTGTTAATACACTGTTTCTATTTCATCAGTCAGTTACTAAGGTAAGACTCCAACACAGGGTCAGATCAGATACCAGGCAGTTGTTAATACACTGTTTCTATTTAATCAGTCAGTGACTAAGGTAAGACTACAACACAGGGTCAGATCAGATACCAGGCAGTTGTTAATACACTGTTTCTATTTCATCAGTCAGTTACTAAGGTAAGACTCCCAACACAGGGTCAGATCAGAAACCAGGCAGTTGTTAATACACTGTTTCTATTTCATCAGTCAGTGACTAAGGTAAGACTACAACGCAGGGTGAGATCAGGTACCAGGCAGTTGTTAATACACTGTTTCTATTTCATCAGTCAGTTACTAAGGTAGGACTCCAACACAGGGTCAGATCAGAAACCAGGCAGCTGTTAATACACTGTTTCTATTTCATCATTCAGTGACTAAGGTAAGACTACAACACAGGGTCAGATCAGAAACCAGGCAGTTGTTAATACACTGTTTCTATTTCATCAGACAGTGATTAAGGTAAGAATTTATTAAGTAATTACATTGTTTATTAGTTAGATATCGAATTCAGATACAGTGGAACTCCTGAAAACCGGCCCATCTAAAAACCGGAACCCTCTATAAACCGAACGATATGTTGCAGTCCGGAATTTTTACCTATATAAATAAGTTAAAATTTCCTCTGAAAACCGGTCCCTTTCAATTCCGAATTCTGGCGATATAGATCGGTCCCAAATGTATATATTCTTCTAAAATGCAACTCTGAAAACCTTACGACTTTTTCCACCGACAATGAAATTGACCAAGTTTATTCAATTTGTCACATATCTCTTGCCATCTTCATTGATAAATAACTGTATTTGAACAGATTACCGACAATATTGATTGAAATTTACAACAACACATGGAAATGTACTGAAATAGTTAAGTCACAGCCTAAACTGATCTTACAGATCATATATCACACATCCAGTATTAGAGTTTGGATTGAAAAGACTGGATTTCGGAACCTCCAAAGGCTGGTACCTCTTAAAACCGGCTGATTTCTTTGGTCCCTATGGAGGCCGGTATTCGGAGGTTCCACTGTACCACAAACATCAAACCCATGAAGGTCAATATTTCAGAAATGAAGAACATACATTTATTGGGAAAAGGTCAAGATTATAATAAAATTGAAAATATCCCACAAATGAAGTTTGAAGTTAATTTGATATAAAATTTCAGTTATAACAATATATAAATAGAATGGTATGCATAACAATTAGAAAAAAAAAGAAACAAATATAAACAAAAAAAAGCAGGGAGTTACATATTCAAACAGAAACATAAAAGAATATTATAAACTTTTCTAATTTATTAAATATACAAACAAATGATTACTCCCAACATATTTTAAGCCATTATTACTTCCACTTTAGTTTTAAAATAAGTACAAAAATGAAGGAAAAATTACTGGAAAATACATATTATTGATGAAATTCTAATAGCAATTATGTAAAAAATAATGTTCTGATCTTTCAATAATCTAATATTTATTGTTGATATTTTGGAGAGTCTATCAAATAGTTTATGAAATGCATAACATATTTGAAAGTTTTATTATAATCATCAGTATCGTATTCTTTGTTACAATACAGGCGAAATTAAATGTTTAAAGCTATTGAATGTGATATAGGTTTGAAGTGAACAATCTTTCCTTACTGATTTCAGATTGAGTCTACTTTAAACAGCTATCCTGTGGAAGCTATAGAAAGTATTCAGAAGTCATTGGAGGTAATCAGTTATAGTTGTATCAGTTGAATAGTGTAAGAGATTTTTAGCCTACCTGGCTATGCCTGGGTGATTTTTTGCCATCACTTGGCATGGTCATCTGTCGTCCATTGTCTGTCATAAACTTTTCATTCTAAGATCTTCTTTTCTCTAACCACTGGGCCAAATAGAACCAAACTTGATCACAATAGTCCTTTGGTGGTCCCTTTCAAAGTTTATGATTTTTATGTTTGTACCTCATCCAAGATGGCCGCCAGTGGAGAACATAGTTTTAACATAGGACACTAAGGGAACTTATTCAAAGATCTTTTCCTCTGGAACCACTAGCCAATTGGAACAAAACTTGGTCAAAGTGGTCCTTTGGTGGTCCTCTTCAAAGTTTGTGATTTTATGTTCATACCTCATCTAAGATGACTGCCAGTGGGGAACATAGTTTTAATATGAGACCCTATTGGAAATTCATTCTAAGGTCTTTTCCTCTGGAACCACTGGGCCAATTGGAACCACACTTGGTCACAGTAGTCCCTGGGTGGTCCCCTATAAAGTTTGTGATTTTTATGTTCATACCTCATCCAATATGGCCGCCAGCAGGGAACATAGTTTAACATAGGCCCCTATGGGAAACGGGCACTAAAGTTACTCAGCCTTTGGGAATGAAACTTGGCCATAATAGTTGTCCTCTTCAAAGTTTGTGATTTTTATGATCATACCACATCCAAGATGGCCACCAGCGGGAACATATTTCAAAATAGGACCCTATGGATTATTTAAAGATCTCCTCTGAAACTGAAATGCTTGAACAATTGCTGTTAAATGTTAACTTGATATTTCTTTGGTGACCCTCTTCAAAGCTTGTTAATTTTATGATCATAACTCATCCAAGATGGTTGCTAGTGGGGAATATAGATAAACATAGGATAAGATGTACCATAGGACCAAGGTGAGTGATACAGGCTCTGAAGAGCCTCTTTTTAAGTTTGTCAGGCAATCACTACCTGTTTACCAATACTTCACCTTTTAAATAAAAACAAAATTTTCATCAAAGATTTATTGGCTTTTTTCTGTGAGAATGATTTTAAATGGTCTTAGGCTTGAAATGGGGAGTTGTATCATATAAGTGATTTTATGTTTGTTGTATGACAACTTCTTGTTTGCCTGTTCTTTGATTGTTAACTTTAAACCAAATTTCATTAACAATTTCTTAGCTTGTATAAATGTGGAAATGATTTGAAATTTTGTTTTGAGCATGGGAATGCAGACATATATCAAGTTAGTGATTTTTGAGTTTGTTTGGCGATCACTTTCTGTTTGCTATTTTTTTTTCTATTGACTATGAGCAAAATTTTCGTCAAACATTTTATGATCAAGGTTCTGTGGGAATGATTTGAAATTTGATATATCTGACATTTTAAAATGAGGAGTTCTATTGTTTAAGTGATTTTTGGGTTTGAAGGGTATCCATTTTCTGTTTGGCGATACTTTGATTTTTAACTTTGAACCAAATTTTCGTATTTCTTAGCTTGTATATGTATTGACATAGCTCGTTCTGTTTCCCAGATGGCAAGTTTTAAAAGGGACCCATGCCCAAAATTGTAACTTTAAAAGCATGATTTGGTAAATATTCAGGAAATCACAGTATTCAGCAAATCAATGTATCATGTTAACACATTGGTGTGTCAAATAGAATTTGAATCCACACTTATTTCCATTACCCCCCCTCCCCCAAGTTTCAGGATCATTATTTTGGCACCCTCTAGTTATGATAGTATGCACTGTGTTATTTTTATCATGATATAAATGAATGTAAAATTTTGCTTATAGCTATGATTTCAATTGTAGCAACCCAAAACCAATTAAAGGCAAATATTGCCAGTTTGTAAAACCAAAGGGGTTAAACTCTTTCAAACATTTTATGCTTTTTGATAGCATAGGGTCATACTGTCTCTTTAACCAAATTTTTGGTTGTCATTAAACTAAAAAACAAAAACTACAAAAACAAGAATTTAGCTGAAATTCCAATAAAAACATAAAAGATTCTGATACTGGAACCTGTAGAATATTTTACATTCACTTTCCTTATTATTTCTTTTCCTCGTTCTGTGTCTCACATTTTGGATATGATCTATCTTACTTGACAGATCTATCCTACTTGACAGATCTATCCTACTTGACAGATCTATCTTACTTGACCGTAGGATAAGTAGAATTATTCTTTAGGTCCTATTGACTTTGAAATAATGAGAGTCATCTATGATTATTATTACAAATTATACAATGTGAAGAATTGTAAGTAAAAAAATATGGGAAGTTTTTTTACTGAAATTAACAGTAAACAAATTGTACATGTAATTATAGAAACATACATGTAGATATATGCCTCTCTCTTGACTTAACGATATTTTCCCAATATTCTTTTCACTCAGTTCTCCTGTAATACTCGCTATATATGATGACAAATTTTTATATTAATGCAAAATTATATCAGTTCCCTGTCCAGTTTATATACAGTTAAACTGTGTATTCATGCCACCTACAGAGTAGCCTGCCAAGGTTTAGTATTATATAGGAGTTTGGTAATAGGTCCAGGAGGTTAAGACTGGAAGTAAAATGAATTTGCAGATTGCAAGGGGCATTATGATGAGGATTTATGGTATTGACATTCTATTAAGGGCATTGTTATATTTAAGCAATAACAGTATATTATTTGAATGTCCAGGGGTGTCAATTGTTGTCAAAAATGCAGATTACAGGCGACACATAGTGGAGCCTGTAATAGGATATTTTTGGCTGTCAAATCAAGATTGACACCCCTGGACATTCAAATAATGTACTGTTATTACGATTCTAATGCCATTTAACAATTTTGTGTTTTATTGATATTTTAAGTATTTATTAGTGGAAAAGGAACCAGACTAGACTGGGAATCTGTTTTGTCCAAGGCATGTACTGGTACATAGTGCAATTGATGGTCAGTTTTGACCAATCAAATGATCTGTTACATAAATAGTGCTTAGAATAATGAGTAATGCTATCAATCTTATAATACTCATTATAAATTAACATTTTATTTCAGGGTGTAGTTATATTAATGAGTAATGCTATCAATCCCCTATTGTCGTCCATATCTGATGCTACAGAGGCTATTATACTGACCATGCACCAAGAGGACTTTTCTACGTAAGTTAAATATGAATCAAATACAGGGTAGAGTAGCTATAGTATTCAGTTGATTGTTGTTTCAGAATTATTGTTGGATGGCTGTTGTGTTTTGACAAGTTTAGTTCAAATAGAATCAAAATTATTGGAGAATCAAAAGCAAAAGATGTTGAATGGCTGATAGAGAACAAAAAGACAAAAAGGGTTAAACTCAGCATGCCAAAATTTATGAAAGATAGAGCTATGCATGAAGTAAATGCTTTGTGTAATATATTTTAAACTATCTGTCATTTAATAGTCTAACCTGGCCTTTATTAATAGTCAACCAGTACAATACTCGCCAACATCATACAGTACACATGTACAAATGGTATTGGAATAAGAGAAAGATACAAAACAAGCATACCTTTTTAAGCTCACCTCACGAGGTGAGGGGGCTTATATGATACCCCTTGTGTTGCCATTGGCATCCTGTTAGGAAGAATGGTTAAGATCTATTCCAACTTACTGACATATCCCACATCAGCCATATTGGTATGTATGATGCATTTTAGGATGACATCAACAATGCATGCTTCGGATGCTGTATGTGACCTACATTTATGCATGAGTGAACTTGTTAGGTAGAATGGTTCAAGTCCATTCCTGCTTACTGACATGTCCCACATCAACCATATTGGTAAGTATGATGCATTTTGGAATGACAATAATAGTGTATGTTTTGGATGCTGTCTGTGACCTACATGTTAGGCATTAGCGACTTGATTAGGAAGAATGGTTAAATTCCATTCCTGCCTACTGATATGTCCCAAATCAACCATATTGGTAGGTATGATTCATTTTCGGATGACAACAACAATGCATGTGTCGGATGCTGATTGTTACCTAAATTTTATGCATGAGCGACTTGGTAAGGTAAAATGATTCAAGTCCATTCCAATTTACTGACATGTTCCACATCAGCCATATTGGTATGTTTGATGCATTTAGGGATGACAGCTGCAGTGAATGCTTTGGATGCAGTCATTGACCTACATTTTATGCATGAATGAATCTGTTAAAAAAAGAATGGTCTGTTTACTGACATGTTTAACATGTAACAATGCTGCACAACAAGGTGAGCTTAGCAGGCTGTGGCTGCTTTCTATGTTTCTATATCAGTATTTTTAAGAACATTTTTTCAGGCATGTAAATGTGAATTATTTTGTTTTAAGATTTGCACTTTTGATCTTGCATCTGTTTGAAAACGTCAGTTCATGCATTGTGACATCATAGACACAGCGAGCAATGAAAATGGAAACATGCTTTTTCTTAGGTCACCTCAAAATGTAAAATTCCATTTTCTGTCAAATTAGAATGGAAATTATTCATAGCTGTTGTCATTAAACATGGGTTGGGCTTTTATATTTGTCCCTTGGTAACACTTGAGATTCAGTAAGAATATGAAGACCCAGCCCATGATTAAAACACTATATCTGACATGAATTATTTCTTAAATTACACATACCTGTCAGTTATCACTATTTCTGGTGGTTTAACAATCATCAAATATCAATTTTCAAAGGATAATTATGCCTCCCTTAATTAACAAAACAGTCTTTGGTTTATTGCACAATGACTCTAACGTCATGAAAATGCTAAATATGTTTCATGGTGTTCTTGCACTTGTTTTTTGTGTCAAGACCCTTCATGACCACTTTAAAACTCATATTTGATGACAGGTACTTTAAATTTGAATGGCAAAGAGTAATTCAAGACAAAAAAGTTGATAATGTTGTCAAGTATTAAATTAAATTTATATAAAATAACAGAAAAATACAGCCACTTGTCCAGTTTTAAGTCATAGTTTAAATAATCTTAGAACTATAGCACATTCATATTTGTGTCTGTTCTAGAAGGACTTGAAAATTTAAGGCATGTTGTTTCGTTGTTCTTGAGTTTCCCGTTTGTTCAAATAAATAATTATTCAATCCTCCCTCATTTGGTGCCCATAATTGAATCATGTTTTATTATTACAGTAAAATACAGATTATTTTTTAACATACTGTGGAAGTACTTTTATTTGTTGACATCAATTTTAGTGGATATCATAATTATAAGTGTTTCTGTGGTTCTTAAATTCGTGGTTTCAAATTTCATACATTAAAACTCCAAGGAAAATATCCATTTTGCTGGGAACTTAATTTCGTGGTTTTTGCAAACCACGAAATATACTCGAAATCCGCGCAAATTGGAACCACAGGAACAATAGTACTTTCACAGTAAATGAAAGGGAAAATGGTAGAATGTGTAGAGAAGAAATTATATAGATTTGAAATAATGATGAAAAGAGGCTTTTTTGCCCTCATGTGTGATCCTGGCTCCATTAGCTTTGTCTAACATTTGGCCTCAAGAACATAGCAAATTGTGTACATTTGTTACTAGTAAGTGCATGAATGCTAATTAAAAGTTGTTTTAATAAACAGGTAAAAAGAAATATCATCCGCCCCAGTGTAAACTTTATTTCTGCCCCATTGTATACTTTATTTTTTGACAAAATCCGCCCCAGTGTATGATGGCCCCCAAAAGACTACCAATTTGCAAATTCTAGCGGTCCTTCCTTAAATTTACTAGCCTGGGGCTACAGGACTACTGTTCGAGTCAAACCCTGAATTTACATTGCTTTACTTATTTATTTATAATGGAAAATTACAAATTTGTACATGTATATTTAAAAATATATTCATGGCTTTACATCTGTACCATTTGGCATTTTAAGCTTTTTTGTTTCATTCAAAAATGTCAGTTTTACATTTTGCTGAAAATCAGCTCAATTGAACCGACAGTTGTAAGATTAAGATGTAAAAAGAGGCATTTGAATAGCAGTTTTATATAAATACATGTGTTTGATACATGGAATAAAAATCATCATGACATATTGTAAAAAGGTAAATTTGACTAAATTTTAATTTATTTTGAATCTCTGTATTACAGGGGTGCCACACCAGACAACCAGAAAGATGCACAATGTTCATTGTATCTCAGGGAGTTACAAGATTTTGTTGTTAGATGTCACACAGATTATCTGTCTAACTTTGAATGTACAGATTTTATAATGGAATGGTAGGTCTATACATATTACATGCAAACACAGGAAATTCACAAATTCGAAAATATTGTTGAAATAAACAACTGTCACAGAGTTCAACAACTCAAAACACAAAACTATTTACATGATTTTTCCATACAATACATATTACAAAAACTTTCTCAGTGGTTGCTATATATCAAACAATTTTCATAAATATCATAATTTGGTGGGCACTGAAATTTGTGGTTTCGAATTCATTATATCAAAACTCAGGGGAAAAATGCATTTCTTTGGGAACTTATTTTCTTGGTTTAAGCCAACCTTGAAGTCCATGAAAATTAGAACCCCACAAACAATAGTACTATCACAGTATTTTCCAATTTTTGGCCGGGTTGCACGGAGTGCAAATCCGGGTTATAGTATGGTGAATGTCGGGCAGGCGGGCGGCTGCGGGCGGCGGGCTGGGAAAATGAGACACTGATTTTGTGAAATCAACTCCTCCTACAGTTTTCAACCTACATTTTTGAAACTTCACAAAATGTTTCTATATATTGTAGATGTGCACCTTCCTTTTTGGAATCATTTTGAAAATTTTTTCCTATTTTTACAGACTTTGGAACTTAGTCATTTTTTATCGACATCTTCAACAGAGGGTACCTATTTTGCGAAATCAACTCCTCCTACAGTTTTCAACCTACATTTCTGAAACTTCACAAAATGTTTCTATATATATTGTTGATGTGCACCTTTCTTTTTGAAATCATTTTGAAAATTTTTTCCTATTTTTACAGACTTTGGAACTTAGTCATTTTTTATCGATTTTTTTCGACAGAGGGTACCTACATGTATTTTGTGAAATCAACTCCTCCTACAGTTTTCATACTACATTTCTTAAACTTCACAAAATGTTTCTATATATATATTGCATGTGCACCTTCCTTTTTGGAATCATTTTGAAAATTGTTTTCCTATTTTCACGGACTTTGGAACTTAGTCATTTTTTATCAACTTTTTCAACAGAGGGTACCTATTTTGTGAAATCAACTCCTCCTACAGTTTTCATCTCTGACCTTTGAAAGTTCACAGAATGTTTCTTTATATTTTGAAGATGTGCACCTGACTTTATGGAATTATTTCCAATATTTTTTCATATTTTTCCAGACCTTCTAGCTTAGTCATTTTTTATCAATATTTTCAATATATTCTATACACAGACCCATCAGGGAACCTATAGAACAACACTTGATAGCTAGAAGCACCAAACGCAACCCGGCCATTTGAGTCTTTGACCCATTTTTCTTTGAAATGAAGTTAAACAACATTAGTTAAAGATGTTTGCATGGTGAGTAACCTGGTTTATTTTTGGACCAAAAAAATTCTGTCCTTGAATAAAAAAAAATTTACCTTTAGGTCTCAATTCAAATTCATAGTACAAAAAAAAAATCATTAAAAATTTGAGTTTTTTAATTCAACAACATTGTCAAATTCATGGATTCATGGCACTGGGGTCATCTTCGTCTAAAAACAACATGTTAACATGTACATGTGTGTCACAATTTGAAGAACAATTGACATGTTATGAAACTCTTAAAAAAGGAGATGCTGGCAAAGATTTTTGAACGAGTAAATTTCATTCTTGTAGACAGTTGCTATCAAAAGTTTTCAAAGATCATTCAATGATAAAATATAAATCATTAGAACTTTGTCTTGATAGTCCTTGGATGGTCCCTTTAAAAATATTTCTGGGAAGTCAATACAAGATTTGCCACCAACATAGAACAAAGTTGACACACTAGACCCTAAGGGTAAACACATTTAAATATCTTTTCTGTAACTATATGGCCACCCTGGGGTACAATAGCCCTTGCTTTGCTTTTCTTTCAAATTTTACCAAGTCCTTGCACCATCCAAGATGGATACACCATCTGAGATCATGGTTTGACATTGGCTCAAATAAAAATACTTTCAAAGGTTTTTATCTCAGAAAATACTTGGCAAATTAAATTTAAACTTTATTGCAATGGTATCTGTATGGTCTTCTAAAGTAGTCTCTTGCAATCCAGCAAATTTAGACCCCAATTTGAACCCCAAGGGAAACAGATTCAGACATATAGGTAACTACTGAGACATTTATTAACCATAGATGTCAGTTGGGCTGTCCTAGACTCATGATACAGGTGAGCAATACTGGCTCTTAAGGGCCTTATTCGAACCAGTTCTCTTTTTGCAAAGCTGGAAGATAATAGATTTACAACACCTTGAAAGTTGTTTAGTAAACAGTTAATATGCATTGCTTAGAACTAAAGTAAGAGCATCTCTAATATTCTAACCATGCTGTCAAAAGGACACAAGATGTACAAGTTATTAGAAAGCATGGCAGAGATTGGATATACAATCATAATGAGACAGTAGGCCAAAGATATTTTTCTAAAATACATTTAAGACATGCTATTACTGTAATTCTGGCAATTCTAACCTTCTAACTTGTAGATAAAAGGCAGATGGATGTTCAAGAAATCAAGAGTCTATTTATGAGTTCTCAATTAACTGTGAAGAATGGTAGACAGATGTGTACTACAGTAAATTTTTATACGACCGCAAAAATTTTTGCGGTCGTATATTGGTATGGTGCTGTCGTCGTCGTCGTTGTCGTTGTCGTCGTCGTCTGTAGACACTTTAGTTTTTGGTCAGTAACTTTAGTTCCAGTAGATCAATCCTTATGAAATTTTAATATAATGTTCCTTGGTACAAAAGGAAGGATTGGCTTAGTTTTGGTAATTGTGGCCCCACCCGTTTTAGAAAAAGGGGCCAAAAGGGGTTAAATTGGGTGTTTTCACATGTTTGTCTGTAGAATCTTTATTATTAATCGGATTTTGATGGGGTTTCTTTCAGTGTGCTCCTGAGGAAATTCCCAATCTGTGGTATGCCAACGGATTTCACGTAGCATGTACCGCTCACGAGATAAATGGGGCCCAACAGGGGCAAATCTACAAAAAATAATTTTTTTATTTTAAGTCCGATTTTGATGCAGTTTTTTTAAATGGATTCCTTGTGAAAAATTAATATGGCGCTCAACTATTAGATTTTTGATGACTTGTTTCCTTTCCCAGCTATGAGGGGCCGAACAGGGCCAAAATTGGGAATTTGCAGATTATGTCAAATCTTTATTTTTCATCGGATTTCAATGGGATTTTTTTCTTTGGATTCCTCTTGATCTAAGCTTTCAGCAATATGTCATTGGATTTTGTGTAGCTCTTACCGTTTCCGAGCTACGAGGGGTCAAAGGGGCCAAAATTGCAATTTTTCTAAATACTGTAAAACGGGAAATTTTCGCGCCGTCTTTATTTCGCGGTAAATTGGCATGATCTTAGTTCGCGCAGTTTTGAATTCGCGCTGCCAAAATGTTGACCATTGACTTCAATAATAGACAAGTATATTCGCGCCGTTTTATTTTCGCACTTCCATTCAAAACGCGAAAATAAAACTGCCGTGAAAATTTCCCGGTTTACAGTATGTCAAATCTTTATTTTTCATCGGATTTCGATGGGATTTTTTTCTTTGGATTCCTCTTGATCTAAGCTTTCAGAGGTATTGCAATGAATTTGGCGTGGCTCTTACCGTTTCCTAGCTACAAGGGGTCAAAGGGGCCAATATTGCAATCTTTCTAAATATGTCTTAACTTTATTTTTCATCAGATTTCGATGGAATTTTTTTCTTTGAATTTCAATGGATGTAAAGTTTTAGTTGATAGTACATATTTTGCATAGCTCTTACGTTTTTTTCATCAGTAAGTGATCAAAAGGGTTGAATTTTTCCTTTTTTTGTTCCTAGCTAATAACTGTGTCAAGCTTCTTTTTGTGTTCATCTGATTATTGTGTCAAGCTCTTTACTGTGTCCACAGTCACTTTAAACTACTTTTGTTGAAATTTCAGTGGTCGACATGCTGCGGTCGTATCATGCTGCGCTCGGCGTAGCCCTTTATTTAATGTTCGGGAAAATTTTATAGAAAAAAAAACCAGATTTGCCTCATTACAAATTTGTCATCTCATCTAGGCTGGATATTTGTTAAGTTTAGGTATGCCAGTCTTTAATATTTTGTTTATATATCTTATATTTTCTGTCTCTGTTGTTGAGCAATACAGCCTCTACATAGTGTAAAGTTTTATATTACAGTTTACAACCAATAGCCTGTAGATGTGTAGAATTATTTGTTAGACATGCTAGTCTGATACGACCATTAGGAGAAGGTGGTAAACTTAGATTAGCTGCTGATTTTGCCCAAATGGAGTTAGCCATCTCACCATTTTGTAAACGTATATCAGATCTTGGCAAACACTACAGATTACTTAGATCATTTAGGTAAGAAGATTTTAAGTTTTTTTAACACACTTTAATGCAAGTGGAATTAAATTAAGAATTTATTTCATAGGGGATTAATAATACTGATTTTTTACCCTTTTCATAGAAGAAAGAATACTGTTGTTCTGTTTCATTCAGTCTGATTTTTATAAAATTTATATCAGATACATGTACTATAAACCATAGCTTGCCACTGATTTTTTTGCTCCATGCCTAATGTAAAGGGTTTTGTATTATTTGATGTGTATCCATGCTGATTGCAATTGAGGGATGTGGGTACAAAAGTAAGAATGTTCTTCTTGAGCATGTACCGGTATATAAGTACCATTGATTAATTACATTGTATGAAATACATGTATGCAGCCAGCATTTGATATAAAAACACATTGATTGATGCATATCTTGCCCTGAGGAAAGGGTTACAAAATATCCAACCAGCATTTGATATAAAAACACATTGATTGATGCATATCTTGCCCTGAGGAAAGGGTAACAAAATATCCAACCAACATTCTGAATAAGAGCGCATTCTGAATTTGATAGAAATGTTTAAATCCAAAATTTGCTTTCTTCATTTGATACTATTTTATTTAAAGGGATGATATGATAATTAGTTATGATCAGAGTAGGACATATTTTCAATAATTGGTGATGGAATGTAAGAAAAACAAAAGTTATAGTGTATTATATTTTAGCAGAATTAACATACAGTTCATTCCTTAATGGTTCCTATTGAAAGTATGCTCTAAAACAGGCAAATCCTCTACTGTATGATAACTTATATTCCCTTGTAAGAGTGATTTTTTCACATCATTTAAATATTATTGTATTTGTTGCAGACCATTACTATTCCAATCAGTAGAACACATATCTATCAGTCCTGCTCTTGGAGAAATAATTCCTTATAGCACAGCTTTACATTTTCTGTTTGCCAGAGCACCAGTAGAGTTAAAATCACCACATATAGTAAGTTACACTGATTATATAGTGTACTGGTAATTTCAATAAATAATCCAGAATTAATGTATCATCCATATTCATAGTTTATTAGAATTTTAATATAAAGTTAAAGAAATGGACCTGAATGCAAAAATTTGTAAAAGTACATGTAATTCAAGTGTAAAAGGTAGGTCAAAGTCAAGAATTGTGTAGTTTTCATTAAGATAATTCATTCCTTGAAACATCATAGTGATGTCTTAAGTAGTTGAGAAATGGACTTGAAACACAGAATTTGACAAATGTCAAGTAAGCATCAAATATAGTTCCAAGACACTTAAATTACCAAGTTTGGATAGTACTCATCAAGGTAATGAATTTGATGCAACATCTTTTGTGATATCTTGTTTAGTTGTTGAAAAATGAAGTTAGTTTCAAAATTTAACCAAAGTCACTGAAGTATAAAATACAAGTTTATATATTTGCAGGGAAAAACACATCAAAACTTTAAGGAAGTTGATAAATGTTTACATTTGGATATTCCACACTAAATTATATCATAAAAAAATGTGAAAGATATGTACATGTATATACTTTTATGTAGTGAAAACACATGTAGGAAGAGAAATGCAGAAAATACTTCCTTTTTTCAATTATATGAAATATACATTAGGTCAGATCAAAAATATTTTCCATTTTGCAGTGTTTATACTAAGTTTGAGGGAATATAGGAATCACCCATCTGTCTGTCTGTCTGTCTGACAGTCAGCCTTGTACCTTGTCAGCATATGCGGCTTGGATTTTTATGTAATTTAATACAGTTGTAGTATAGCATCTGAAGATGTGCATGAAGTAATATGGTTGCTACTCTTAAATTTTGAAGGGTAGATAATTCATCTTTGAAAATTTTATGGAGAAAAGGGGAGGATGAACCTTGTCAATGCATGTTTTTACAAAATCCAGATATTTGATCAAATTATCTTACACACATATTTGTACCTCTTTATAAGTTAATTTTTTTTTTCAGGCTGCTGATTGGTCAGTTAGTAGATATTCTCAATGGTTAGAAGATCATCCATCAGAAAAAGATCGTTTGACTTTGATAAAGTAAGATTCATTTAAAGCTAACAGATATTTAATAAAAAACTTTGTACGGATGGATAAGATGAATGCTATTACAAAATGACAATATCTTTATAAGTCAAACTTCGATGGCTCACTCACCCAAGGGACCAATGAAAATAGTTTGAGCTAGAAAGGTGTTTTGAGCTGTCAAGGTCAAACAATGTAAAAATGTGAACATTGGGACAAAAAATGTTTGAGAGAACCATGATGTTCCAGCTATTGCATTTTATTCATTGAAGGTTAACTGTGTATTGTTTTTGATAAATTTAGGAACACCAAAACCTAATTTTCTAAAGGATTTCAAATATTTTTATGTTCTATTATTTTGACTTTGAGTACAGTTGGCACTTTTGTGTATTTACTCCTTTATCAAAATATTATGTTCCCCCACTGAAGGGGAGACATATTGTTTTTAGTTTGCCTCAACGAAGTTGAGGAGGACTATTGGAGTACTCCAGCGTCCATGTCTGTGTCCACGTCTTCGTCCACGTCCGCATCCATATTTAGGTATATATCTTGGTAACTATGAAGGGTAGGGTCATCAAAGTTTGTGTACAGATGCATCTTGGGCTATCTCACAGCCTCCAAGATAATTAGGTCTCTTTGACCTATATTTTCTGCTTGACTGGCTTTCATTTAATTTTAGGTCAGAATTGATATCTCAGTNTCTAACCTTGCATGTGCATGCATCTTTGATGGTAAGTCAGCATCCAGGCAAAATTAGGTCACTGACCTATATTTTCCACATGATTGACTTACATTCAAGTTTAGGTTCAAGTTCAGATCTAAGTAACTGTACATGGTAGGATCATCTAACCTTGCATGTGCAGCATCTTTGGCGGTAGGTCAGCTTCCAAGCAAAATAAGCTCACTTTGACCTATATTTTCCACATGATTGACTTACATTCAAGTTTACGTCCAAGTTCAGATCAAAGTAACTGTACATGGTAGGATCATCTTACCTTGCATGTGCATGCATCTTTGGCGGTAGATGTGGTAGGTCAGCATCCAGGCAAAATTAGGTGGTCACTTTGACCTATATTTTTCACATGATCGACTAACATTCAAGTTTACGTCCGAGTTCAAATTTAAGTTACTGTACATGGAACAATGATCTTACCTTACATGTGCATGCATCTTTGGGGGTAGGTCAGCATCCAGGTAAAATTAGGTCACTTTGACCTCTATTTTCGGCATGACTGACTTACATTTAAGTTTATGTCCAAGTTCAGATCAAAGTAACTGTACATGGTAGGATCATCTAACCTTGCATGTGCATGCATCTTTGGCGGTAGGACAGCATGCAGGCAAAATTAGTCACTTTGACCTATATTTTCTGCATGATTAACTTGTATTCAAGGTTACGTCCGAGTTCAGATCTAAGTAGCTGTACATGGTACCTTCATCTTACCTTGCATGTGCATGCATCTTTGACAGTTGATCAGTATCCAGGCAAAATAATGTCACTTACTTTGACCTATATTTTCTGCATGAGTGACTTGCATTCAAGTTTACCTTCTAGTTCAGATCTAAGTAACTGTAAATGGTAGGATCATATAACCTTGCATGTGCATGCATCTTTCAGGGTAGGTTAGCATCCAGGCAAAATTAGATCACTTTGACCTATATTTTCCGCATGATTGACTTACATTCAAGTTAATGTCTGAATTTAGGTCTCGGTTTCTGTACATGGTAGGATCATCTAGCCTTTGTATACATGCATTAGGGATGGTAAATGAGCACCCTGGTCAAATTGGGTTTCTGTGTCCATGTGCCATAACGAGTCGAACTTTGTAATCATTGATTACCTGAGTTTGTATTTTCCGTCTGTTCTGTTTGTCCGTGGTTTTCTGTTCATCACAAAGTTTGTAGATGCCAATTCTCCTACATCTTTCATCAGATTTCAACCAAACTTCACAGGATTGTTGACCATCATGCCTAGTTGTGCATATCATCTCCCACACTGATCAGCTAATTTTTGTGAAAGTTATGCCCCTTTTTGACTTAGAATTTTGCAAAATTAAGTTTGTGGATGCCAATTTTTCCTACATCTTTCATCAGATTTCAACCAAACTTTACAGGTTTCTTGACCATTGCTAGTTGTGCATATCATTTCGCCCAATTGATCAGCTTATTTTTGTGGAAGTTGTGCCCCTTTTTGACTTAGAATTTTGCAAAATTTTCTGCTTGACTGGCTTTCATTTAATTTTAGGTCAGAATTGATATCTCAGTAATGTACATGATAGGATCATCTAACCTTGCATGTGCATGCATCTTTGATGGTAAGTCAGCATCCAGGCAAAATTAGGTCACTGACCTATATTTTCCATATGATTGACTTACATTCAAGTTTAGGTTCAAGTTCAGATCTAAGTAACTGTACATGGTAGGATCATCTAACCTTGCATGTGCAGCTTCTTTGGCGGTAGGTCAGCATCCAAGCAAAATAAGCTCACTTTGACCTATATTTTCCACATGATTGACTTACATTCAAGTTTACGTCCAAGTTCAGATCTAAGTAACTGTACATGGTAGGATCATCTCACCTTGCATGTGCATGCATCTTTGGCGGTAGATGCGGTAGGTCAGCATCCAGGCAAAATTAGGTCACTTTGACCTATATTTTCTGCATGATTGACTTACATTCAAGTTAATGTCTGAATTCAGGTCTCGGTTTCTGTACATGGTAGGATCATCTAGCCTTTGTATACATGCATTAGGGATGGTAAATGAGCACCCTGGTCAAATTGGGTTTCTGTGTCCATGTGCCATAACGAGTCGAACTTTGTAATCATTGATTACCTGTGTTTGTATTTTCCGTCTGTTCTGTTTGTCCGTGGTTTTCTGTTCGTCACAAAGTTTGTAGATGCCAATTCTCCTACATCTTTCATCAGATTTCAACCAAACTTCACAGGATTGTTGACCATCATGCCTAGTTGTGCATATCATCTCCCAGACTGATCAGCTAATTTTTGTGAAAGTTATGCCCCTTTTTGACTTAGAATTTTGCAAAATTAAGTTTGTGGATGCCAATTTTTCCTACATCTTTCATCAGATTTCAACCAAACTTTACAGGTTTGTTGACCATTGCTAGTTGTGCATATCATTTCGCCAAATTGATCAGCTTATTTTTGTGGAAGTTGTGCCCCTTTTTGACTTAGAATTTTGCAAAATTAAGTTTGTGGATGCCATTTCTCCTACATCTTTCATGGGATTTCAGAGGGAGACACAGTATTAGCGAAATTCGCCGGTCCTACGGCCCTGACCGACAGTTTTGCTGTAGGTCCGATGAAATTCTCATCATTTCTGGAACAAATGTCCGGCACAGGGCGACTCAGTCTGCATAGGAAGTTCCTAGTAAATCTCAATTTTGGGTTCATCACAAGTGAAAATAATGTACCTTTGGGATAGTTAAGGTTTTGCATGATGAGTTGATGTCAAAAATTCGGTGTTTATGATGATATTAGAGAAGGATTGCATTGGATTTTTTATTTGCAGTTTGAAAAATTTATCTGCAACCACAACAGGAAGTTGTCAAATTTCAGGAGAATACGGAATCGGATAGGAAACGGACCTGAAAATCCAGATTTTCAAGTAAATTTAAGAAACATGACATTGTCAACAAGTTATAATAGAGGGGGTTATGGACTAAGAAAAAGAGCATTTTGAACATTATTGATGGGTTGAAAGAACAGTTTTATGCTAATATTTGTAATAGACATTTAACTGCAGTTTTATGGTGTGAAGGAAAAAGATATGAAATTTATTTTAGCTCAGTGATAAAAGTGTGTAGACAATGGGTAAAGGGCTTTTTGAAATTAATATGGAGTAAAATATGTCTTGAAACATCTTTAAATTAACCGGTCAGACAAAACCGATTCGGTCCGGCAGATATTATTAGAGTGTCTGACCAGATGTCAGACAGGTCTTCAAAAAGTTTCGCCAAGTCTGGAGACATTTGTTTTTGTATCAAAAACATGCTTCTAGTTAAAAGAAACTTACTTAAAATATCCTTTTCCAACCATCATTTATATTTTATATTTTATTTTGCAGGGGTACACTAGAAGGTTATGTTCAGAATGTGAAATCAAGACAAGGGAGAGAATTTGCATCTATTTATCCCATCATGTTAGATCTCTTACAGAAAGGACTGCAGTCTGTAACGTGACATTTATTGTAACTAAATAGAGGGACTGAATCAATATTTATGAAGAATAACAACTCTGCTATATATGTACCAGCACATTTATGTCATATCTAAAAGTTGATGACGTTAGTATACTGTTAAAAGATTATTCATTTTACCCCCTGGAACAAAATTTGGGTTTATAAAGACATCACCTTTTCTGACCATCTGTATGTCTTGCCATTTGTATATATGTTCATTGGTGTTTCTTAGTCAGCACATGTTCTCTTAAAAAGCTGCTTGGATTTTGATGGAATGTATCACAGTTGTAGTATACTATCTGAAGATGTTCATGAAATAAAATGGTTGCTGCTTTAAATTTTGAAATATATGTATAGTCTCCAACATTGTTTCCAGTTTATTGTGTATATTTCTCACATTGAGATAGTTAAATTTTCACATTTTAAAGTTTGAGGTTTACCCAAGAACTTTAATACGTGAAAATTGAACTATCGCGATGTGAGAAATTATTGTAATAAACCAGAAAACAATTTTAGAGATTGTTTCTCTAATTTCTACTCAATTTGTTTGAAGTAAAGCGATCTCCGTAGTCTTCAGTCTCAAGTATGCCACCATTTTGTTGCTATCATAGTTGCTATGTGTTTCATTGCACCATTCATTGAAAGGGGTATTGAATATAATATTTTTGATAAAAATGTCATATTATCAATAGTCATAAAAATGCAAAAACTGTTTTGCTAGACAATAATGCAGGTGTTAATTTCATCAACATCCTGTTTCACTATTTCTAGAAACTGACACGAAACATTTACATGATTGACCAAATGCTAACACCCATGTTGATTATTATTTCGATAACCAATAAGTCAGGAGGTAATTAAATTTGCTAGAAATTAGAGAAGGGGTGATTATTCATCTTTGAATATTTTCTGGGAAAAGATGGGAGCCGAACCCCTTTTAACCAGATACAAAAATGTACTTGGATTTTGATGAAATGTTACACATTTGTTATACAGTTGCAGTATACCACCTGAACAGGTTCTTGGATTTCAATTAAATGATACATAGTTGTAGTATACCACCTGAAGATGTGCAGGAAGTAAATATGGTTCCTGCTGATAATTTTGAAGGGGAAATAATTCAACTAAAATTCAACTTGTAATTTTTTCTAACAAAAACAATATGAGGTACCTTGTGACCACATTTCCTTCTAAACAGTTACTTAAATTTTGATGAAATGTTAAACAGTTGTAGTTACCACCTGGAGATGTGCATTAAGTAAATATGGTTCCTGCTGAAAATTTTGAAGGGGAAATAATTCAACTTGTAATATTTTCTGACAAAAATGGTAGGAGGTACCTTGTCACGACATTTCCTCCTGAACAGTTGCTTAAATTTTGATGAAATGTTACACATTTGTAGTAGATGTGCATGAAGTATTATGGCTGCTGCTCGAGAAGAGATTGTTCAATTGGAAAAAAGGGAGGTAAATCATTGTATACATGGTTGTATAATGTCCACAGTTACACTGTGCCTACTCCTGTATTGTGTCCACATGCACATAAATTTGCACTTAACGTATTGATTCATGATTCAATGAGCAGGGGGTATTCCACACACACTTACATATGCACTAAATATATTGATTCATGGTTCAATGAGCAAGGGTATAAATGGCTGCCTTTTCGTGACAGCTCTAGCTGTTTTCTTTTAGCAGCTATTATTCCATAAATTGTACCAAACCTATGTAATTTTGTTTAAAGTAGAAACAATAACAAGTCTGAAAATACTGAAAATGCAGTTTCTAGTATTTTTAGCCGAGTTGCAACGAAGTTGAACTCGGCTATTGGTTTGGTGTTGCGGGCGTGTGGACATGGGTGCATGCAGGCGGGGGGCGTCAAGCATTGGTTTCCGAATGATAACTCAAAAAGTTTACATCCAATTGAAATGAAACTTTGATATGTGGTTGGGTACCAGGAGGGGAGGAACCCTATTGATTATGGAGAAAGTAGGTCAAAGGTCAAGGTCACGGTGACCGAAAATAGACTGAAAATTTGAGAAAAATTTGGTTTCCGGATGATAACTCAAAAAGTTTACATCCAATTGAAATGAAACTTTGATATGTGGTTGGGTACACGGAGGGGAGGAACCCTATTGATTTTGGAGAAAGTAGATCAAAGGTCAAGGTCACGGTGACCGAAAATAGACTGAAAATTTGGGAAAAATTTGGTTTACGGATGATAACTCAAAAAGTTTACATCCAATTGAAATGAAACTTGGATATGTTGTTGGGTACCAGGAGGGGCGGAACCCTATTGATTTTGGAGAAAGTAGGTCAAAGGTCAAGGTCACACTGACTGAAAATAGACTGAAAATTTGAGAAAAATTTGGTTTCCGGATGATAACTCAAAAAGTTTACATCTTATTGAAATGAAACTTGGATATGTTGTTGGGTACCAGGATGGGAGGAAATCTATTGATTTTGGAGGAAGTATGTCAAAGGTCAAGGTCACGGTGACCAAAAATAGACTAAAAATTTGAGACAAATTTGGTTTCCGGATGATAACTTGAAAAGTTTACATCCTATTGAAATGAAACTTGGATATGTTGTTGGATACCAGGAAGGGGGGAACCCTAATGATTTTGGAGAAAGTAGGTCAAAGGTCAAGGTCACAGTTACCAAAAATAGACTGAAAATTTCAGAAAAATTTGGTTTCTGGATGATGACTCAAAAAGTCTACATCCAGTTGAAATGAAATTTGGATATATTGTGGGATACTAGGAGGGGAGGACCCTATTGATTTTGGAGGAAGTAGGTCAAAGGTCAAGGTCAGTGAAGGTCACAGTGTCTGAAAACAGATTTATATATTGATATGTCGAGACATGAAACTAGAAAATAGACCTTCTTGAATTCTTAGAATTTTAAATATTGGGTAGAAAAGAAAATAAATAGACAATTTTAGATATATTCGGGTCTTCACATTAACTTGGTCACATAATATTTGAAGTTGCAACTCGGCTTGTGCACCCTGGTGCCATTTAGATTTTTTTGTTTGATATATATTTTGTTCAATATGTAAGAGACTTTACAGTTGTTTTGACCTGTATGTATACCTATTGTTAAATTGGTTAAACAAAAATTACTGAAACTGCATAAAATTTGATTTATTGGCCATTATAAAAACTTAAGTGCAGATAAATCTTTAAAAAAAAGAGAGTAATTTATCAAAAGATGTTTTAAAAGCTGACAGGAAATAAAACCCAAAAGGGGCTAAAGGGATGCCAAACTTAGATTAGAGCAGTTTTGCAAAAGGTAAAACTTATACTTTTTCTAAAATTGAAATATTGTTAATTTTCAAATGTTGTTTTGGGCTCACTACCAAAGTGCTGGACAACGGACATACCTGCCAACTTTCCCAATTTGTGGAGATTTCCCTTATGAGAGCATCAAATTTGAAATTTTTTTACCACTTATTTCTTCCTTGCTGAACAAAATAGCCTTTATTTATAACATGGATTTTGCAATGTCATGAAGATGCTAAAAAACAACAGGAAAATGGATTTGAAGCCCTCTTTATAGGTTTTATGGTATGCTTGAAGATGTCTTGCATATCAAAACCCCATAAGCATATAAATTTTTTAAAAGTTGGTAGGTATGAACTTGGTGGAAAGTACTATGGAAGACTTACTGTCCGCCAGTACAAATTTTTAATTCTATAATTGAGTTCTTAGAATACTCATGCTAAAATATTCCATATTGAATTAAGCTAAAAAATACTATTTAAAGCTTTTTGTTATATTTTGACGGTTCAGTTCTCACTTACTTCTCTATAGTATGAAGTAGTATCTTGTAGTACTGTATGACAGTGTTATTTTTTTGTCAGTTTCATGAATAATGTGCTCAAATGACTATGTTTGTTTATTTAATGTGTATGTTGGGAATACTTTGTGGTAATTTTCATTGTGATAAAATATTCTAATGAATAAATTTATTTTTACATTTACATGCATGTTTTGTCTTACCTCTTTCAAAATTATGACAAAAACAATCATAGTTTGTCTGATATTAAGCTTCTTCTATTTTCATATCCCTCAAAGGGAAGCATTGGATATAGAAAAAGACACCTTCTCTTACTTGAAGGGTGCTGACCTCTAATGCAGAACAAGCCCTAAGGAAATCCATTGGTATAGGATTGTATCTGGCCATCTCTAAAATGCTTAAATGAGATGTTCAGGAAGTATGAGCTTCAGTTTTTAAAAGCATTCAATATCATTGGATTTTATCCATTCAAAGAGGATGAAATATTTTTCACATGGGGCATAATTTACTTTTTAATGAATGAAATATACAGTTTTCAAAATTAAATCAACTTTCAATTATATTTTAATATATTTTAAGAATTTAAGCAGCTAATGGAAAAATATAAAAGAACTCTAGATAGAAACGTTTCCTGCCAAACTTTTGACAACCTATATGTCAAAAGTTCTTAAATTGATTTTCAATTTTTTATGCCCCCATATCGAGGATCGGGGGCATATTGTTTTAGTCCTGACTGTCTGTCTGTATGTTCATCTGTGCATCCAAAACTTTAACCTTGGCTATAACTTTTGAACTATGTAAGGTAGACTTTTCATACTTGGCAAGTGTATAGGTCTAGTCCAGAGGAACATAAGTACACAAAAAAATATTAGGTCTGGTCAAAGGTCAAGGTCACAGAGGTTAAAAAGGGGTCAAATTAACTGTTTTCACATATTTGACTGTAGATTCCTTATTATTTATCCTATTGAGACAGGGTTTGTTTTTAGTGTTCGTCATGAACACTTTAGCTATTGGTTCAGCTTGAATTTGATAAAAATAGATGTTGCAGGGCGGGAAACTTTTAAACAAGTTAAAAAGTCTCCTTATAAAATTGTAAATAATACAATAAAGTTACTGAATAATCTGGTAGAACATTACATACTATTGTCCTGAAATGGTAAAAATGTTTGAACACAGCTGAAGTGGGAATCGAGGTGCTTATAAATGCTTTAAAGTGATGGCGGATTGAAACTAAAAAGGAGGTGTTGAATAGGCTTGAGTATACAGTACGAGACGTTTATAATACACCCAAACCAATTTCAATTACCACTTCGCTGTTATTAAACATATTAAATTTCCTGCATTGAGAAATTAAACGATTATCGAGTATATTATTAAAACGAAAATAGGGCCTACCGTATATCGGGTTATTTTCGCGTCGGCTTTTGTTCGCGATTTTGGTGTAAAACAGGCCAGTGAAAAATTCGCTAAGTTTATAATTCACGTTTTTA
Source organism: Modiolus philippinarum (assembly GCA_002080025.1). Classification (NCBI taxonomy): domain Eukaryota; kingdom Metazoa; phylum Mollusca; class Bivalvia; order Mytilida; family Modiolidae; genus Modiolus; species Modiolus philippinarum. The sequence continues at coordinate 134,733 of MJUU01053362.1, forward strand.
TAATCAATCCAATGCATTTGAATGGGCAGTGAAATTTACGCGGAGGCTAAAATTCGCGTATCATTGCCTACCGTGAACATAGCGAAAATTAGACACACGCGAAAAAATCCCAATATACGGTATTTGTTTCACACGTAGGAATATGAAAAATAAAAAAAATATCAGGATAATCTTCGAAGATGTCAAAATGGTTTCTTTATGAAAGTTGTTGCACAGTTTTAAAATTTTCATGATGTTTTGATACGTCAACTGCCTGATCTTCACGCAGCGGTACAAACCCGAATATCCACGTGTTTAATATTCAGTCAATCTTGATCAGCCACTAGACCACGTGCTCCAGACGGGGCAGACTGTTGTTTGTTTACATTTTCGATATGTTTTGATTTGAGACGAACGGCACACATACGAGTAGCTAGGCGTAACTATATGTCTCTGCTGTGATTCTACCGTAATCAGAAATGGGAGATGTTAGACTGAGTGAAGGATTCTCGATTATTTGATTGCTTCAGTAGAAATGTCAAATTTGCACTCGATGCGCATGTACGTTAATTTGTGTGTGGATATAAATAACACAATGCCTGTAGATAGTTTCGTTTTCTCTGATTGGCTCATTTTACTTGTCTGAACTTTATTATTACCGGTATTATTAAATTTGTCAATCCATGTTCAAAATTCGTCTTGCATAATCGTTTATGTTCTAGAGGGGGAATTGCATTTCAAAATGTACGTAAAGAGTGGCCGTATCCGTCTGAAACATTTGGATACCCTTAGCATCTGCATGAAAATATTTAGGTGTATCAATATTCCACATTTCCTTATAATTATTCATATCCCTAGAAAAACGCTCATAATTTAGGAAGTTGTCATACTCCTAACAAATCTTGCTCAATATAAGTAAAGTAAGTAAGTAAATTTTATTCAGTCGGAATCATACAATGTATATACAAATAATATATAAATATGAGCTCTTTACACGACTTGATATTTTAAAAACAAACAACAATAAAACAATGAGTCATGCAAATAAATATTACATCAGTGTTGTGTGTCAAAGCACAAAAAAAAATTATTCAAGGTGTCTGCAGGCTATAGAATTTTGTGAAAATTTTTTTGTAGAAACATAATTGTATTATTGTTAAAAATATATAATAAAATTTTGGGGTCACAGTACATTTAAACGTAAAAAAAATGAAATTAAAAATTGAAGGATTTTACAAAGAAATGATGGGAAAATGTTTATATGAAAGGATAGCTTTAATAATCTATAATAGAGTTTGTTCATACTTTTTATCTGTTTTGAGATCATTATATAGTTTACATATAAAAAATAAAAATTAGGGGTCACCATTAACGTTGAAATGATAAGAGAGATAAATTGCAATTTCTTTATAGTGATATCAATATGATAATAATAATAATAATATTTATTCAGGCAAGTACCATGTTTAAAACAATATAAAACAATGTTAAGCAATGAATAGTTTCAAAAGTATATATATTGTAATATTGAACACATACGATAACCAATAAGGTCAAAAAGACTTATTTCCAATGGGGTCCTTGTTAATAATTACAAAAAATACCTAAAAATCTACTCATGTCCTATATCCAAATACAAATAAACCTAAATGAACAAGTATTAAACAAAAATGGCGGAATAATACCACTGAGACACCTTAAACTTCAACACATACGAACACTTTCAGCTCTTGTAGAGCTTTGATTTGTTATTGCAAATAAAATTGTGCAACTGTGAATGTCGACAAATTTGAGGTAGCTTTACTGTTTTTGAGAAACAAGAGGCCCAAAGGGGGACAAACAGAAAAATTTTTTTTGTCGGATCTTGATCAATGATGCAGTATTTTTCTGTAGGTTCTTATAGGATGTTTTAACAGTTACATTTAACAATTAAAACCATTTCAATAAACAAGAGGTACAAAGGGGCTTCATCTGTTTCAAAATAAAGGGGTTGAGTTGGGTGTTTTTATCATAATAAATAACTTTTGTACTATGTAAGATACTTTTTATACTTGGCAAGTGTATAGGTCTTGTCAAGAGGAACATAAATATGCAAAAAAATAGGTCAAAGGTCAAGGTCACAGAGGTCAAAAAGGGGTCAACTTGGGTATTTTCAGATATTTTACTGTAGAATCTGGGGACATATATAGTGTTTCACAAACACATCTTGTTTTGCTTCAGTTGTTCTATTACCAAAGCTCTTCAAAGCAAAATGTAAGAGTTTTCATTTTGATTACAAATTTTATGGACTTTTACTCCCTTACCTGACTGCATACAACTGCCATCTATATACATTTAATGATCTTCATCAAGCTTAGTTGTGTGACCATGAACTGCAGACACATCTTATAGCAGAAGTAGTGCTCTCTCTGCACATGTATGAAGTTTTCTGTGATTGCTTTAGTTGTGTTGTAGGGTTTTAATTTCCTGCCCCATTGTTTAATACATTTCCTTGTTTTATGATAAATATATTCAAACACTGACTATAGCTGAAATAATTGCTAACTCACTAGTAAACAACAATCAGTCAACATTGAATTAATTTTAATAGTGATAATTCATTTTCAGCTCATTGTTATTGCCATCACTTGGTGTTCGTCCGTAGTCTGTCGTAAACTTTTTCAAAAATCTTCACCTCTGAAACCACTTGGCCAATTTCAAGCAAACTTGGTCTGAATCATTACAAGGGTATCTGAATTCAAAATTGTGTCCAAGGAGTCTGAAGACCTTACAACATGGCTGCAAATTTTCGCGGTATCTTGAACTGGGACATGTTCGAGGGTATCAATTTTCATGGTTTTAAGCACCTTTTGGTTGTTTATCAGATATTCACGACTATAAATTTTCGTGGACTTTTGTCAATCGCAATGATAGGGAAAATTAGTACACCAGAAAAATTACTACATTTACAGTTAATTGCCATTTTTAGCTCACCTGGCTATGCCAGGGTGAGCTATTGCCATCACTTGGCGTCCGTCGTCCGTCAGTCGTTAGCTCACTTTCAAAAATCTTCTTCTCTGAAACCACTGGGTCAAATGGAACCAAACTTTAACTGAATCATCACTAGGGTATCTAGTTTTAAATTTGTTATTTTGTATGTCTTAGGTCAAACAACATGTCTGCCGTTACTAAAAATAGAACATAGGGGTAAATTACAGTTTTTGGCGAATAAATCTAAAACCGTTAAAGATATCAAAAATCTGACTGAAGTAAAAATGATCAGCATGAGAAGATCTAACCATGCTGAAATTTTGAAGAAAATCTGATGACCCTTTTTCCCTAAATTTTCAAAATTTTGATGTTTTTTATTTTTTATTAAAAAAACTATAACTGATAGAGGTTAAGTTTAAATTGCAAAAAAGTTCAGCATGTTAAGATCTACCCACCTGGATATTTTGAAGAAAATCTATACATGAGTAGTGGCCCTTTATTGGTCAAATTTTTCGTGATTTTTTTACTTTTTGTCCTATATTTCAAAAACGCTTCAAGATAGAGGTCAAGTTTAAATTGCAAAAATGTTCAGCATGTTCAGGACTATATTTTATTGAAAACGTTCAAGTTTTCCAACCGCTTCCAAGATGGCCGCCAGTGGGGAACTTAGTTTACCATTTGACCTAATGGGAAAATTCATACAAAGAACTTCTTCTTGAGAACCACTGAATGGATTTGAACCAAACTTTGCATGAATGATGCTCATGAGGTGCTGTCTAAGTGTTGTTACTTTGGTGCCGATCCATCATCCAACATGGCCGCACGCAGGGATCTTAATTTTAACATTGGACCCTATGGGAAAATGCATACAAAGAACTTCTACTTTAGAACCACTGAATGGATTTGAACCAAACTTGGCATGAATGATGTTTATGAGGTGCTGACTTTGTTGCCAATCTGTCATCTTACATGACTGACAGCATTGGACCCTATGGGAAATGTACACAAAGATCTTCTAGAGAACTGCTGAATGGATTTAAATCAAACATGACATGAATGATGCTTGTCAGGTGCTGACCATGTGTCACCAGCTGTGAATTTAATTTAACAAAAGATCTTCTTCTAGAGAACTGCTTAATAGATTTAATCCAAACTTTGCTTATGACCAAGTGTTGTTACTTCAGTGCTGATCCATCATCCAATATGGCTGCCAGCAATGAATTGGACCCTAAGGGGAAATGCATACAAAGATATCATGGAAAACCATTGAATGGATTCAATTTAAACATTGCATAAATGAAACTTGTGAGATTTTGACCAAGCTTGTTACTTTGGTGCTGATCCAACTTCCGACATGGCCACCAGTAGCAAAACTTAGTTTAACATTGGAACCAGTGGGAAATGCATAAACAGATCTTCGCCTCTGAAACTGCTTGAACAATTTCAGTAGAATTTTGATATGATAGTCCTTGTGTGACCCTCTTCAAAGTTTTACGTTAAATAGCTGCCAGCAGGGAACGTAGTTTAACATAGGCCCTTAAGTTTGGAAAGTGCATTCAAAAATCTTCCTCGGCACCTGAATCGGTTTTCAGGGGCTCTGGCTACAGAGCTGCCGGGCGCGTCCCCAGGTGGTGGATAGGGGAATGCCCTGTCTATGCGGGGTAGTCGGGTCATAATACGGAAAGCCTGACCGCGAACCATAGTAGCCAAACTGTGTGGAGAAACGCCACGCTCCATGCGGTATAAAGACCCCTTCTATATTTCTCTAAAGAGAGCAAACGCATTGGGTGTCGGTATGGAAGGCTAAATTTCCTGCCCCTACTCATTACACCCCTTTTCCAGTGGCATTCAAAAGTCGTTTCCCCGGTTGTTGCTTCCGCCCTTGTTTCTTTCTCTTCTTTTGCTTTCAATTTTTTTAATTGATTAACTTGTTCTCGTCCTGATATAGCTGAAATATTGCTCATTGGACGTTAAACTCTAACTAATCAATCAATCAATCAATCAAAAATCTTCTCTGAAACTGCTTGAACAATTTTAATTAAATTTTATAAAAAGTTTCTGATTTTTATGTACATACACCACCAAAGATGGACCATCAATTGGGAATTATAATGCTGCAGGACCCAGGTGAGCAATACAGGCTTTTGAGAACCTCTTGTTGGCAATAACTCAAAATCAAAATTCTAACATGGGGGTATAAATGAGCAGCATGACAAGATCTACCTGCCCTGCAATTTTTTAAAAAATCTGAAAACCTGTCTTGGGAGTTATTGCCCTTTTTCTGTAAATTTTTTTAAAGTCTTAATATTTTTTATAATAATAATAATAATAATAATAATAATAAATATGTTTATTCCAATCAAGGGCCTATGCAGGGCAAAGTCATTACAAGTATTACATATTATTACATAAAAAAAAGAAAACAGTCATATACAATAAACAATATGTATCCAGAGATGATTAAACACATGTTACTAAATGTCTCTGGTTCATCACAAGTGAATGTTGCAGATTTTTGCCTTATATTTCGAAAAAGATTCGAGATAGAGGTTAAGGTTTAATGCAAAAATATTCAGTATGTCATCAACTACATTTAATCTTCATGATTTTGCTGAACTGTCATAAAGTTGCTGACCTCATCCAAGATGCCACTAGCAGGGAATTTAGTTCAACATTAAACATTATGGGAAAACACATTCAAAGATCTCTCCTCAGAGACTACTTGGCCAATTGGAACCCAGTACTCTGTCTGGCAAGTCTTCATCAGATCCAAGATGGCTGCAAGATGGCTGCACCTGGGGAACATCGTTTAATATTTGAACCTATGGAAAAACACATTCAAAGATCTTCTCCACTGAGACTACATTGCCGATTGAACCATACTTGGTCTCAATTGTCCTTAGTTGGTCTCCTTTGAAAAATTTGTCTGGCAAGTCCCAATCAGATCCAAGATGGCTGCTAGCAGGGAACATAGTTTAAGATTGGCCGATATGAGAAAACACATTCAAAGATCTCCTCTAAGATTACTTGTTTAATTTAAACCAAACCTGGTTACAACTCTTTCATTGGCTGTCTTTGTGAAATGTGTCCTCAATTCTGTGTAATATTCAAGATGACCAGTGGGAAACTTTAACATTGGACCCTAAAGGAAAATACATTCAAAGATCGTCTCCTCTGAAACTACTTGGCTTATTGGAACCAAACCTGGTAACAACTGTCCTTCATTGACTGTCTTTGTAAAATAAGTTCAGCAAGTCTACGTCATATCCAAGATGGCTGCCAGTTGGGAAATCAGTTTAACATTGGACCTTATAGAAAAACACATTCAAATATCTTCTCTGAAACTACTTTTCCTATTGGAGCCAAACTTGGTCACAATGGTCCTTTGATTGGCCACTCTAAAAAATGTGTCCAGCAAGTCCACATTAGATCCAAGATGGCCACCAACAATGTTGAACAATTTTTAACATCAGTTTTGAAGATGCGACATCATACCTATTTGGAATCCAATTTCATTGAAATCGGACAATGTTCAATTTTCCTGCCTTTCTTGGTGGCCATTTTGAAAATGGCGGTCAATGATCAATTCTCAACACCGGTTTTGAAGTCGCAACATCAATATCTATTTGGAAACCAAATTTCATTGAAATAGGACAATAATGAATTTTCCCACCTGTTTTTGGTGGCCATTTTGAAAATGGTGGTCAATGAACAATTTTCAACACTGGTTTTGAAGTCCCAACATCAATATCTATTTGGAAACCAAATTTTATTGAAATTGGACAATGCTGAATTTTCCCGCCTTTTTTTGGCAGCCATTTTGAACAATTTTCAACACCCAATTTGAAGTCACCACAGCATGGTAAACATTTGATCAATTTCCACTTAAGTTTTTGAAATAAAAGACAAAAAATAAGATATTTTTTTTGAAAATTCTGTGAAAATAGGGCAATAACTCCTACAAGAGTTTTGGATTTTCTTCAAAATTACAGGGTGGGTAGATCTTGATATGCTGAACATTTTTGCAATTTTATGTTGACATCTGTCTGTTATAGTTTTTCAAATGAAAAAGAAAACAAGATGTGTTTTGTGAAACACTTTTGCCTCATTGTGTTCTGTCTATCAGTGTTATCCATTGTGTTCTGTCTATCAGTGTTATCAGTACTTTGATTACACCAGGGATCATCAATACTGGTTCCCCAAAAGTGGAGGAATACACATTAGAGAGGAGATGAAACTATAGATATTTTTAGTAACATCCCTCATCATTGTATATAAAATACCAAATAAATGAAGAAAATATGCTGAATGATTTAAAAAATCTTTTTTACAAAAAAAATTCTATAGGTATCAAGAAACATTTCATCATAAATGAGTTTAATTTCTATATATATAAAATAAAACAAAATATAATTTCATTGTACTGGTGAAATTTTACCGGACAGTCACATGCCAAGGTCAAGGTCATGAGGTCATATTCTGGTACCAACTGAAAGGTCTCTCCACAAGGAATACACATGCAAACTATGAAAGCCCTATCACTTTCCATTCAAAAGATATGCTCAATGTTAAAGTTTTTATGCAGCTGTTCACAGGCCAAGGTCAAGGTCACAAGGTCAACTATTCTGGTACCAATTAAAAGGTCTTGCCACAAGGAATGCACATGCAAAATATGAAAGCCATATCACTTACCATTCAAAAGATATCCCCAATGTTAAAGTTTATTATTTTTTCAAAAAGTCATGTCAAGGTCAAGGTCACGAGGTCCAAAATTTAGGTATCGTTTGAAAGGACTTGATGCAAGGAATACACATGCAAAATATGAGAGCCCTATCACTTACCATTCAAAAGATGTTAGTTTTTTGTGGAAAAACAGACAAACAGACAGACAGGCCAAAAACTATATGCCCCTCGAATCTTCGATTCACGGGGCATAAAAATTAAAATTTTGAAAATTTTACTGAAAAAGGGCAAGAACTCCAAGACAGGTAGTTGTATTTTCTTCAAAATTGCAGGGCAGGTAGATCTTGCCATGCTGATCATTTTTACCCCAGTCAGATTTTTTATATCTATGGTTTTCGAGTTATTTGCAAAATACAGCAATTTACCCCTTTTTTCTATTTTTAGTAACAGCAGCCATGTTGTTTGATCTTCAGACTAATTGAACACAATTTTGAATCTGCATACTCTGGTGATGATTTAGGCCGAGTTTGGTTTCAATTAGCCCAGCAGTTTCAGAGGAGAGGATTTTTTGCAATTGCTGACGGATAGACGGGCGACTGACGCAAAGTGATGGCAAAAACTCACCTCGCATTTAAGACAAGGTGAGAGTAAAAAAGTAATCCCATTATGGCCAGATTCTATAGTATTTCAAATGCTGTCAGCCGTATTTCTTGTTGGATTGGAACAAATCTAGTTAAATGTGCTTCAGTACTTTCAGAGCAGGTGATGAAAATATTTTTCTCATAGAGTCTAATGTTAAAAACTATGTTCTGTTTTGGTGGCCATGTTTTATACTCCCTTCAAGTATATAGGTATCATATCATCATCAATTTCCCTTTTTGTCTTTGTTAAATTGGCCATCATAGTGCATTTACCGACATTTTAAATAAATCAAAACTTTTTTCTTAAGTAATTAGATATTTAGTGAGCCTCCACACAAAATTTGAGGGCAACTTTCATGGCATATAAGAAAAGTTCACTCTGCCAGAAGTAATCAAGGGGTCAATCCTAGTATCAAATTCACTTTCAACACAATTAGATGAGATCTTTTTAATTTGAAGGCAGAAAAAAAGAAAAACCAGTATTATATCTTATCACATTTTTAATCACAAAATCAATACTTTACAAAATGTGTGATCATACTTTTGCACATAAGCATGTATACCTATATCATTTTAACAATAACAAAGTCATATATATATAATATGTGTAATATAAAATGCAAAAAGCATATACAATAAAAGTAAGTTTTAAAAATAGTAATGGTGTATTAAATAATACCCCTCTACGTTTCACAAAATTTCTAAGTTAAAAAGGGCCATAACTCCAGAACTATGTGTACCACTGAACCCAAAATCAAACTTGACCTAAGTTTGGTTGTAAACAACTTACATACCAAGTTTGAAGACCTTGTGTTATTTCGTTCACAAGTTATCAGTCGGAAACCCTAAAATTTGCAAAATTTCAAAGTTTCAAGGGGCATAACTCCAGAACCCCGTGGACCTCTGAACCCAAATTCGAACTTGACCCGAGTTTTGTGTTAAGCAATTTACATACCAAGTTTGAAGTCCTTGTGTTATTTCATTAACAAGTTATCAATTGGAAACCCTAAAATTTGCAAAATTTCAAAGTTTCAAGGGGCATAACTCCAGAACCCCTTTGACCTCTGAACCCAAAATCAAACTTGACCTGAGTTTTATGGTAAACGACTTGCATACAAAGTTTGAAGACCTTGTGTTATTTCGTTCACAAGTTATCAGTCGGAAACCTTCGGGGGACAGACAGACGGACACAGGACTGAGGGTATCACATAATACCTCGCCACTTTGTGTGGCGGGGTATAAAAAACACCTATTTGCTAGTAGGGGGCAATATTGATAATGAACTAGAAGTGTGTTTTTGATACATAAACAAATGCCTCCCCCTAATACATATCTTCCTGGAGATAATTTGTATCTTTATAGGTTGCCATTGCATTTGGATATTACTAAATTTGGTTGAAATCCAATGAAAGATGTGGGAGAATTTGCATCCACAAACTTAATTTATCAAAATTCTATGACAAAAAGGAGCATAACTCACAAAAAAAAAAAGGCCAATCAATCCAGCCAGACAATATGCACAACTAGGCATGATGGACAACAATCCTGAAAAGTTTGTGGAAATCTGATGGAAAATGTAGGAGAATGGGTGTCCACAAACTTTGTGATGGAAAGAAGGACAGACTGACGATAGATGGAAAAGACAAAAACAATATGTCTCCACCTTGAGAGGTGGGAGACATAATTATTGATTTTAACATGTACTAGCATCACTTATCTACTAGTAAGTAATCATATTGAAGTATGCTTTTTTTCACAAAAATGAATGTCTTTCTGCACCCTCCCCTACTCAATTTGAAAACTTTATGCTATAAAAAGAAAAATATCGCCATAAAAAATTGGCAGAAAATTCCTGAAAATGCACACATCTATCTTGTGAAGTTAGTTGCCAGGAGTTTGAAATAGCGCCCACGAACTAATTTTTGAAATTTTAAAATCATACAAGGGCAAAACTTCATGATAAATTGATGTCAAAATAATAGGCACAACTACTCATTGTGGACAATAATCCTGTGAAATTTGGATCAAATCAAATATAATACTAGGAGGAGTGATACACACTAACATAATTTTATTTAATTTGAAGTAAGAAAGGACTATAACTGTAGAGCATTCTGAGTACACAGTAAGCATTACTGTCAAAAATCCTTAGAAGCTTGAATGAAAATAGATCCAAGAGGTAATAGAAGTGGTGCCATTAAAATTTTGTGACAGATGCAAAAGACAAAACATGCTTCCCCACAATACGGGGAGAAGATAAAATAATAGATCATCATTTTTAACAAGCAATAACAAGTTATATTAGTCTGTAATGTCACTTTCTTTCTGTTTTGATGATTCCTGTTTCATCAATGTTCCTATGACAATACCCAGAAACATAACAAAACCTAGTCCTGTATTGGATCTAAACTTAGCAGCACAATCATCAGCATTATCTAGGTCAACTGTATACAACTGAAATCAACAATAAAACATTATTTATTTTCAAATTCAACATCGTTACATTTTCTAAAAGGGCATACTCAAATCTGTCTATGTATTCATAGGAATTCAGTAAGTAGGTTATCCAATATAATAAAAACATGTTTATTTAAATGATTTTTTTTTAAATTATCAATACATTTTGATGAGTGCTAGAGCAGGACCTGCTTTAAATATCCTTCTAATGTATGCAACATTAATTTCCAACACCTTTTCCATCATTTGAAATTTCATTTACAATTTATGAAGCAAGAGAAGGAAACAGATTGAATAATTGATTGACATTAAATTATGACTAAAATTAGACTGAATACCATTTTTAAACTGTAATGAATTTTCAACACTATTTACAAATATACAGCTGTGCCAAGTCGCATGGTACACCTGTCCTCACTCAATCAAAACTTAAAGTGATTTCAGTAAGGGGTTCTCAAATTAGAATGCACCTTTTATTGGCCAATTAAGATTGATATCCTTTTAATCAATATCTCTACAAAGTTTGAAGTGAATTGACCAGAGGGCTGACAAGCAGGACATGTAAACAAGAGCCTGCATCGCTCACCTGGACTCTGGCTTACACTGACAGTCTTTGTTAACTGATCTAAATCAAACCATGGTTCTATTTTGTCAAGTGGTCTCAGCAGACAAGACCTTTTAAAACGTTTAAGTTGGGTTCAAGTTTGGTTCTTTTTTCTGCAGGGAACAACCAAGGACTTGTGGCCATGTTTGGTTCCAATTGGCTAAGCTATTGAAGTGAAGAAGATCTTTGAATGTGTTTTCCAATAGGGTCCAATGTTTAACTATTTTTATTGCTTGCATCCGTCTTGGATATAGCGCCTGATAATGAAAAGCACCATTTTCGTAGGGGACCACCTAAGGACTATTGTGGCAAAGTTTCCTTCAAACTGGCTCAACAGTTTACGAGGAGAAGATCTTTGAATGTGTTTTCCCGTTGGCTTCAATGTTAATACAATGTTTCTTGATGGCAGCCATCTTGGATATAGCACTGACCTGAAAAACACCTTTTTTGTAGGGGACCACCTCAGGACTGTTGTGGCCATGTTTGGTTTCAATTGGCTCATTAGTTTCAGAGGAGAAGATCTTGAAATGTGTTTTCCCATAGGGAACAATGTTAAAACAATGTTTCCCGCTGGCAGCCATCTTGAATATAGCATGGACCTGAAAAACACCTTTTTCGTAGGGGACCACCTATGGACTATTGTGGCAAGGTTTCCTTCTAACTGGCTCAACAGTTTCAGAGGAGAAGATCTTTGAATGTGTTTTCCCATGGGGTTCAATGTTAAAACAATGTGCCCCCTGGCGGCCATCTTGGACATAGCACCGACCTGAAAACACCTTGTTAATAGGGGACCACCTAAGGAACTATTGTGGCAAAGTTTCCTTCCAACTGGCTCAACAGTTTGAGAGAAGAAGATCTTTGAACGTGTTTTCCTATGGGGTTCAATGTTAAAAATATGTTCCCTGCTGGCAGCCATCTTGCATATAGCTCTGACCTGAAAAACATCTTTTTTGTGGGGGACCACCTCAGGACTATTGTGTCCATGTTTGGTTCCAATTGCCTCACCATTTGAGAGGAGATCTTTGAATGTGTTTTCCCATAGGGTACAATGTAAAAACAATGTTTCCCACTGGCAGCCATCTTGGATATAGCTTGGACCTGAAAAACACCTTTTTTTAGGGAACAACTAAGGACTATTGTGGCAAAGTTTGGTTCCAATTGGCTCAGCAGCTTCAGAGGAGAAGATCTTTGAATATGTTTTCCCATATGGTCCAATGTTAAAACAATGTTTCCCGCTGGCGGCCATCTTGGATATAACGTGGACTTGAAATACACCTTTTTTGTAGGGGACCTCCTAAGGACTATTGTGACCAAGGTTTAGCAGTTTCAGTGGAGAATTTCTTTGAATGTGTTTTCCAATAGGGTGCAATGTTTAAACCATCTTTCCGACTGTCAGGCATCTTGCATATAGCGCAGACCTGAAAAACATCTTTTTTGTAGGGGACCACCTCAGGACTATTGTGGCCATGTTTGGTTCCAATTGGCTCATCAGTTTCAGAGGAGAAGATCTTGAAATGTGTTTTCCTATAGGGTCCAATGTTAAAACAATGTTTCCCGCTGGCTGCCATCTTGGATATAGCGCGGACCTGAAAAAAAACTTTTTGTAAGGGACCACCCAACGACTATTGTGGGCAAGTTTGGTTCCAATTGGCTCAGCAGTTTCAGAGGAGAAGATCTTTAAATGTGTTTTTCCATAGGGTTCAATGTTAAAACAATGTTTTCCGCTGGCTGCCATCTTGGATATAGCACGGACTTAAAAAACGCCTTTTTTGTAGGGGACCACCTCAGGACTATTGTGGCCAAGTTTGGTTCCTATTGACCCAGTAGTTTCAGAGGAGAAGATCTTTGAATGAAAAGTTTACACCGGAGGGCTGGACGGACAACGGAGGCAAAGTGATGGCAAAAGCTCACCCTGGCATTAGCCAGGCGAGTTAAAAATTGCCTAAAAATTGACGATTCTAGTCCCATAACTCTTGAAAGAAAAATCAGATTTTCACGAAAAAGTATACAGATCATCAGGCCATCATATCCATTACCTACGCAAAGTTTGAACTGAATTGGATAAATGCTTCTCATGTTGGAGTGTGACATTCATGACATGTAAAACAAGAGTTGTCAGAAGACAACAAAGCTCACCTGGGATTCCAGTAACCTCAATGCACAATAAATTCAAAAGAAAGCTTTCTTCACAAGAAAGTCATATATGAAATATAAACACCCTATCACAAAACAACTTAATTCTAGAAGCAAAATTAAAGTTTTTAAAAAATTGCCCTCAGGGCAAGGTCAAGGTAAACATGTCTAAAAGTATGGTACCACTAGAAAGCTGTCATCATAAGGAAGTTACATACCAAATATGAACACCCTACCACTAAAAGCCTACCTTCTAGAGGCAAGGTTAAAGTTTTTAAAAAATTGCCCTCAGGGCAAGGTCAAGGTCAAAATGTCTACAAATATGGTGCCAAAAGAAAGCTCTCATTGCAAGGAAGCTACACACTAAATATCTACATCCCAACTCTTAAGGTCTCCATTTTACAAGCAAGGATAAAGTTTTTGCTGATGACGCCTACGACGCCGACGACGATGCTGGGGGTATGACAATAGCTCTCCGGACATTCGTCCCGGCGAGCTAAAAATTGCCTGAAAATTGACAAATAATTCCCATAACTCTTGCAAGATGAATCGGAATTTCATGAAAAAGTAGGCAGATCATGATGCCATCATGCCGAATACTTCTACAAAGTTTGAACTGAGTTAGCCTTAGGGTTGTCAAGTTAGAGCGTGACATATGAAACCGACTGATGGACAGAAAGAGAATCTGTTTCTAAGTCCGTCATTTAAATGGATATAATAAAGATATTTGAATACAACTTAATACATTTATATGTAGTTTGCATACCTGATGGGTAATATGTACTGCAGTAAGAGCTACAGCTGTGAAATATGGCCAGGTTTGGTCACATGCTATCCCTGTATAAGTCAATCCACTTATCATAATACCACCAAATCCTGATAACCAGTGCTTTGTTTTATCACCAAATTTTAAGGCTGTAGATTTTACACCAATCAGCATATCATCATATTTATCCTGCAGAAATTAATAAATTAATTAAAATCTAGACCGATTGGCCATCTTCAACTCTGGAAATAAAGATGACTTCATTTTAAGATGAGGAATTCTAAATGAAAATTCCATAGGGATACAGGAAAGGCAAGTTTTAAGAATTTTATGGTTAAATCAACCATGACTGACAAAATGGGATTTTCTAAATATTTCAGATCAATAACTTTACTTGATCATACATGAACCAGAATTGAACATAGGATAAGAGGAGTTGAATTACACATCATACATCTTTAAATAAAATATTTTCAATGCTTAAGATATTCTATTTTCCAGCAAATTACCAAGATCTGAACTTTCCACAAAATATGTCTGGGATTTAAGAATTTGCTCATTTTAAAGACTGAAAACAGGACGCGACAAAGCCCATCCCCTTGCCAACATCAATTCTCAATATACTGTTTACATAAACTACATAATGTATAAAAACACAAAACTTCACGTTTAGTCTGGGCTGAATAAGTGACAATAGTTGGAGGAAAGGCCCGGGTTTTCATTTAGATGAAATTAACATTTAGTACTAGTTACTATTTTGACATTAGATTGTGATTCTGGGTTTTAACTTGAAATAGGCATGTGTGAACAAAAATTACTAAATGCAAAGAAAGCAACTAATGAAAACTAATGTGCATCAAACAATAAATACTATATGTTTTGGTCAGTATTGTGTTTAGTCAGCTGGTGATATTATATACAATATACATGTATGTTATAATTAGTGTAATCCTTTTAAAGGGAAGTTGTTCCACACAAAATGACAAAAAACATTCTAAGAGTTACAATATGATGTTAAATGATATTACATCTGTTCTTAAATAAGATATTTTATATGAAAATAAACTATATCTTATACACATATTTCAAATTTTAAACGTGTTATGGGAGGTTTTCCATTTGTTTATTTGCACTCCAGGAAGTCTGGTTTTGTCACCTCATAAAAAATTTGTTATCAAACTGATATTGATCATGCATCTCTTTACATTTAGAGTATATAGGCAGGTGTTAATTGTAGCTGTATAAAACTGATACAACATGGTTTTCTATGACCATTTATCCTAAATCTAATGTATATTATACAAGTTTACAAAGATGGTATAATGTACTATGTTTAAGTTTAGTAATTAATTGTCATGTAATCATTTATATGATATCAGTATGGTTTTTATGACATTTTGTCAGACAATGTATTCTAACTTCTGATAACTTACAGTAACAAGGTTCTTTTGTCAGAATCTGATTCTTCTTTTCATTTGTCAATTTATGATACAGTTGATAATTATGATACATGTAAGAATACTTACATAGTTTGTCTGATGTGTGGATGAGATATAGCAATGAGGTATATTTTATTTAGTACTAAAGGTTTTTTTAAACTTACATCAGGATAAAATAAATGAAGAAAATATGCTGAATAAAAAAAATCTTTTTTACAAAAAAAATTCTATAGATATCAAGCATATTTCATCATAAATGAGTTTAATTTCTATATCTATATAAAATTCAACAGAATATAATTTAATTTTTCTGGTGAAATTTTACCAGACAGTCACAAGCTAAAGTCAAGGTCACGAGGTCAAATATTCTGGTACCAACTGAAAGGTTCTACACAAGGAATACACATACAAACTATGAAAGCCCTATCACTAACCATTCAAAAGATATACCGGTACTCAAAGTTTAAAGTTTTTATGCAGTTGTTCACATGCCAAGGTCAAGGTCACAAGTTCAACTATTCTAGTACCAAATGAAAGGTCTTGCCATAAGGAATGCACATGCAAAACATGAAAGCCGTATCACTTACCATTCAAAAGATATACCCAATGTTAAAGTTTATTATTTTTTTCAAAAAGTCCATCACATGTCAAGGTCAAGGTCACAAGATCAAAATTTTGGTATCATTTGAAAGGTCTTGCCACAAGGAATACACATGCAAAACATGAGAGCCCTATCACTTACCATTGGAAAGATACACCCAATGGTTTTGTGGACAAACAGACAAACAGACAAACAAACAAACAGACAGACCAAAAACTATATGCCCCCCAAATCTTTGATTCACAGGGGCATAACAATAAGTTATGTAGTACTATTATTGTTGCTCTGAAACTTGAAGTATTCACAGAAATGTGATTAACCAGGGCTATCAAAAATTACATAAAGTTTAAAAAAAAGATTATCAATAGATGATCCTGAAGTTATTCTGAAATATCTACAGAAAATGTTATTCTTGCTTAAAATGACATCTATGTCTTCAACTCTTATTTCAGACAAGTTTATAATGGTCACTACCATATTACTGAGTTTGTACCCATGATTTCAAACTTGAATTGTTTTACTGTAAAGATCTGTTCCTCAAATATAGATTTATTCTACCTGATCTATGCTTCATTAATAGCAAACAATACATAAGACAAGGTACTAGTACAAGAAGAGTAAAAATTTTCTGTAAATTTCAGCTTTAACGGGGAAAAAATTATCACTGTCAAAATACTTTACAATAAATAATTTTATTATCAATAACCATTAGATCAAAATTGGCCCATTAAAACCTATGTAAAGGCTCAAATTGTGAAATGTAAAATTGGTCATTTTTAATGTTTTTTATCTCAGAATTGCATTTTTGTATCATTTGACATGAAACACTGGATAAATAAATTCTGATATGAAAAGCTGTTATATCTTTATTCAAGCAATCTTATGCTGATAATATTTGATCACAGGTTGTTGCTAAAATTGATATTTGAGAAAATTGCATATGAACATTGATTTTGACCATTCCTGATCCTTATCCTTTTCCCAATTTATAAATAATGTTTATGTATATATTTCAGTTTGAATTTTCATTTGACGAAATCAAAACATCTTAATAATTAATACAAAATTTCAGACATTTTAAGGGGTACCGGTAGTGGTCAGCATATGCAATATCTAGGGTAAATACCTTTCTTCATGTATTCATTAATGGAATCTTGAAAACCTTCTTTTTTGTTGTAATCTGTCATTATAAACTTTTCTGTTTTACAATGAAAATGATGAACAGCTAGCATTCTAACAGGTATCCCTGTTTTATTCGTTAGTCTGCATCCAGGGAGAGTACAAACAAATTTGCTGAATAATTTAAATCAAGTACAAATTACGAATACATTGTAAATGACTGCAAAACATTTTCATTATTCAGTATTCCATTTGACTAAATTTAATTTGGATGTATAAAATTTAAAAATGTATTTTAACTGATTTTTTTGTGTTGAAAACTTCTGTGATTTTTAAAATTACAAGAAGACCAGTCTAAATAGATACAAATAATTATCACCGTGATTTATGTGCTCCAAAGTGAGTCACATTTGTTGCATAAGGAAAAGATGCATTAATTTCATACATAATTGTATAAACATGACATAAATTTAGCATGTTGCAGAAAAATATTGCATAGCAGGTCTGAAGGACAATATCTTACACCAAACTACTAGCTTGACACCTATAAAAACTAGAACTGGAAAACTGCTTAAATAACAATGGAAAATAAAAAAATCAAACAAGTGAAGTTAGTATGAATTCAGAATTAAGCAAATGTTTAGAACATTACTCACTTGATGAGCATATATAGTGTCATAGGCTAAAGTCCATGCCATACAGCTGATATAGAGGGGTAGAATGATGGTCCAATCAACCCCGCCTGTAACTGCAGCCCAACCCAACATAGTCCCATAGTTGAAGGTCAGTCCTAACAACAAATATGCATGTAAACAATAATCAAGGCGAAGCAAAGGATTAAACTCATTGAGGTTACTGAAAACCATCAGTTCTAGTCTCTGGGGTGTCCAGATTAGCTGCTAGGCAAAGTATTAACACGGATTCACAACAGTTCTAAATTTTAACCATTAAAGCATGTTATAAACTTTTTTTCTAAATACCCCATCCTCCTCAAGGGACATCAAAATTGTAATAATGTACAATTCCATTTATTATCCATACAAATGATTATATTTTCCTCTTATAGTTTTAGATGGAGTATTCAGTGAATGCAGCAGACAGAAAAAGAAGCAGGTATGAAAAAGTCTAAATTAAAAAAAAAAATCAATAGGGTATGTAAGTCTCGTTCAATTTTGAAACTTTCAGAGTACAATTTGGTACCCAAAAGTTACATTTTTAACAAAATTATATGATGTTTTAAAGAAAAATTTGATCGTCATAATCTTCAAACGTAATGTTTTGGCTGGAAACATTTTGGAACTTCAAGTTTATCGTGAATTCTTGATGTCGCATGACAAGACTTAGAGACCCTATGCTAGTTGATCTAAGTTATTTTATACAATATATTAGTCACTTCTGAATTTCTACATGTATACAAAACAATACAATCACACAACAAAAGACAACATTTTAATGCATATATGCAAGAAAAACACCTTGTTACCAATAAATATTAAATCAAAACCTCCACTCTAAAGGGCAAAAATTGTAAATCAAGTTCCTGATGAAACCAGGGCAGGAAACAAATGTTAATACAATTTAAACAATGAGAATCCAATTAAAAAATCACAATACATGTATTACTTTACAAGTAACATAATTATACTGAGCTAAGATGATGAGAATGACAATAAATTAAGACTTATAAACTGGTACTTTATTTGTATTTGGATGAAATTGTTACTGGAAAATCAAAAATGCCAATATTTTATTGAGAATTTTAAAAGGAAAACTATTTCATAAGAATCATGATGAATTTTGACCCAAGAATCATGATATTATTGGACCATCAAGGGTTGGAATCAATACACTTCTAACTTTCTTATGACTCAAATATAACTGGCATAGAACTTCAATGTCAAATATTAAACAAATTGTGTTGAATTTCAGTTTTTATTTTCAAGGGATCAAAGAAATGAACTTTTTACCCTAAATTTCATTACAACATTAAAATGATGTAAAGTAAATGAAACAGATGTACTTTAGAAGAAATATTCTGTTAAAAGTTGTTAAATGAAATAAACAGTACTCTCAAAATTGTCTAAATGATTTAGAGCATACTTATTAAACATGCAATTAGTTTCATGTGTTAAATATCATTTTAACTTAGTCAATAGATACATGTACAAAGTGTTATTATTTAGTATTATGAGATTACACAAGAATATTGAAATAAAATATATTTCATCATCTCACAATCATGACAATTAGTTAATTAGCAAGCATTAGGATCATGCACATATGTACTAAGGGTTTTGCAACAAAAAAGCATTACAAGCTCAAGAAAGGAAACATGCTAAAATGCTACTTATAGATCTAGTTGTTTTAACAAAGTTTTTGGGGATACAATGTATTTCATTGGTGTGGTAAAAACTTGACATTTAAAACTTGACATCACCCTCGCATGCAATGGCTGAAAACATTTGTCCAGAACTTCCTGTGATTTTTATCAAATATATCCTAGTTGTGAAACCTTACCATCTAGATCAAAACATACATGTAGTTAGTAACTTTTTATAATCACTAAATCCTGTATTTCTCAATTCAGTAACTAAAGCATACAATGGATTTTCATTTATATATTGATCATAGTAATATGAACTTATTTGAGTACTGAGATATAAATTTCCCATTAGTTGCTACAATGGAAAAAACAGGAAATACTCCATCTATTACAACAACCAGGCAAGAAAGAAAATATTATATTTTTTAGCTACCTGATGTGAATAAATGGAATCGTAGATCATTGTATAGAGAACACATGCTATATAAAGTGGAATGACTGGCCACTGAATACTGCCTTGTATAGCAGACCAGGCTAACAGGACACCCCAGTTTAATGTCACTCCTAAAATGTAAAAATATTGATTAACTTATGTTCAAGATGATATTTTACAATGCATGTGTTAATCTAAAAAACAACAATTTTATATAAATTAAAGTCAGCCTAAGTTTGCAATAGAAGTTTTCCATTATTGATTTTTAAAAAAGTTTTGTTCAACATCAGCTCACAGAACTCTTTATGTAATTACATGTAGTTGATTTCGAAAAAGCAACATGTGTTTCTGAAAACTAATGCCTCTAACACATTTAAGATAAAAATAACAAATCATTACTATACCTAAAAGCCAAGAAAACTCTGACAAATATTTTCATTTATTTATATGGCTTCAATGGAAAAACAAGAGCTGTCGCCACATGGCAGCCAGTCATACCCCCGCTCATTAAACCCTGAATCAATATGGCAAGTACAAAATTAAGTGGGTGTGGACACAATACACATGTGGACACAGTACAAGTGTGGACACTATATAGGCATTTACACATAAGAAGAGAAAATAAGATGAAAATAAACTGAGAATGCTGCAGGACATAAAGATGTGTGGTTGCTGAGAAAAATTTGACTAAAAAGTCAAACTTGGAAAATGAAATAAAAAAAATCAAAGTTGTAAAACTGAAAGCAGTATAGTGATATGGCTGAAAAATAAAGGGAATGCATTATACATGTAGTACCCTAATTTGAAGCTCCATGCCAATATCAAGTACCTGTCATGTGCAGTTGCTGAGAAAAATGCGATGAAAAGGTCACAATTATGAAAATTTAAAATAAAAACAACACAGTCGGTAAACAGGAAGTGGTCATTCAATTTGGCCGAAAAGGGGAGGCACAGTATAGGACCCCATACTGAATCACCAAACCAAATATCAAGTGGCTGTCATGTGTAGTTGCTGAGAAAAATGCAACGAAAAAGTCACAATTTTTAAAAAGAAAGTAAAAGGCACAAAGTCGTTAAACAGGAATTGGTCATTCGATATGGCCGAAAAGGGGAGGTACAGTATAGGACCTCATACAGATACTGACAAAACAAAAATCAAGTGGCTGTCATGTGTAGTTGCTGGGAAAAATGCGATGAAAAAGTAACAATTTTGAAAATGAAAGTAAACCAGAGGCTCCCAGGAGCCTGTATCGCTCACCTGGTTTTCAGTTGCCACAATCAAGGTAACAATGTAAGTTATACAGTTGATCTTCAGTTTCTCAAACTTTCGTACGTCCAACACCTCCAATATCTTGAACTGTTTTTAAAGTCTGATCATGTTTTATTATATTTCTTTGTTGGGATTTTTCGATAAAAAACGTTCTTGCTAATGACCACTTTCGACACGATTTGAAGTCGAAATGTCATTTTGAAAATGGCAGTCAACAAACAATTTTCAACATCCGTTTTGAAGTCGCAACATCAATATCTATTTGGAAATCAAATTTCTTTGAAATCGGACAATGTTGAACTTTCCCGTCTTTTTGGTAGCCATTTAAAATATGGCAGTCAGCGAACAATTTTTAACATCAGTTTTGAAGGAAACCAAATGTCATTGAAATCGGACAATGTTGAATTTTCCCGCCTTTTTGGCAGCCATTTTGAAAATTGCTGTCAACGAACAATTTTCAACATCGGTTTTGAAAGTCGCAACATCAATATCTACTTGGAAATTTCATTGAAATCGGACAATGTTGAATTTTCCGGCCTTTTTTGGTGGCCATTTTGAAAATGGCGGTCAAGGAACAATTTTCAACATCGGTTTTGAACTCGCAACATAGAGATCTATTTGGAAACCAAATGTCATTGAAATCGGTCAATGTTGAATTTTCCCGCCTTTTTTGGCGGCCATTT
>MJUU01053362.1:156858-186506 GCA_002080025.1 Modiolus philippinarum
TGGCGGTCAAGGAACAATTTTCAACATCAGTTTTGAAGTCGCAAGAGCATGGCAAACATTTCATAAATTTACACTTAACCTTCATCTTCTATAGTTTTGGAAATAATAGATGAAAAATACGAAAATTTAAAAAATTCGGTGAAAAAAGGGCAATAACTCCTACAAGGGTTTATGCATTTTCTTCAAAATTTCAGGGTGGGTAGATCTTGATATGCTGAACATTTTTGCAATTTACTCTTGACCTCTATCTGTTATACTTTTTGAAATAAAAAATAATAAATGCACAAATTTTAAAAATTTTACGGAAAAAGGGCAATAACTCCAAGACGGGTTTTCGGATTTTCTTCAAAATTGCAGTGCAGGTAGATCTTGCTATGTTGATCACTTTTACCCAATGTCAGATTTTTGATATCTGTAACGGTTTTCGAGTTATTGGCCAAAAACTGCAATTTACCCTTATGTTCTATTTTTAGCAACGGCGGCCATGTTGTTTGACCTACCGCCTAATCGAACACAATTTTGAGAAGCCATACTCTGGTGATGATTCAGGCAAAGTTTGGTTACATTTGGCCCAGTGGTTTCAGAGGAGAAGATTTTTGAAATTGTTGACAGACAGACGGACGGACGACGGACGACGGACGACGGACGCATAGCGATGGCAAAAGCTCACATGGCCTTTTAGGCCAGGTGAGCTAAAAAGGCACAAAATCGGTAAACAGGAAGTGGTCATTCAATATGGCCGAAAAAGGCAGGCACAGTATAAGACCCTATAATGAAGCAACATACCATATATCAAGTGGCTGTCACGTGAAGTTGCTGAGAAAAATGGGATGAAAAATTCACAATGTTGAAAATGAAAGTATATATATAAAAAGACACAAAGTCAGTAAACAGGAAGTGGTAATTCAATATGGCCGAAAAGGGGAGGCGCAGTATAGGACCCCATACTGAAGCACCATACCAAATATCAAGTGGCTGTCATATGTGGTTGCTGAGAAAAATGTGACGAAAATATGTGAGACGGATGGACAGACGGAATGACAGAACGACGGAATTACGGACGGACAGAGGGAAAACAGTATACTCGGAAATAAAAAACAACAAATATGACATAAGGTGAGTAACAAACCTGAAAAGGGGGGGGGGGTACAGTTACAATGTTAGACAAACTTTTAAATTTTTACAAAAAAACAGCCGAGATATTTTCGGTGAAAAAGTTAACTATATGATTTCAATGAGAAAAAAGTTACCAGAAAACAGAAGTTAGTGACTTACAACTGAAAGGGTAAGTACAGATCAACTCCCCATGGTTAAGCTTCAGACCAAACAAAAGCTGTCGCCGAATGGTAACCAGGTATACCCCCACTCATTAATAAAAAATTCATGTTTTAAATAAATTTCGTAATTAAGTACAATTTTTGTCAAACAGGAAGTATGAATCTGACATGACTAAAAATAGGAGGTTCCTTACAACTAGTCATATAGAGGCTGCATACCAATTTTGAATTAAATCCCTCTTGTAGAAGCTGAGAAAAATGTGACGAAAAATTCATGTTTTCACTACATTTTGTAACAGTCACATTTCGTCAAACAGGGAGTACATATCCGACAGGACTAAAAATAGGATGTTCCTTACAACTAACCATATAGAGGCTGCATACCAATTTTGAAATCAATCGCTCTTGTAGAAGCTGAGAAAAATGTGACGAAAAATTCATGTTTTCACTACATTTTGTGACAAAGTCCTCATTTCGTCAAACAGGAAGTAGACATCCGACAGGACTCAATATAGGACGTTCCTTACAACTATCCATATAGAGGCTGCATACCAATTTTGAAATCAATCCTTCTTGTAGAAGCTGAGAAAAATGCGACGAAAAATTCATGTTTTCACTACATTTTGTGACAAAGTCCATATTTTGCCAAACAGGAGGTACACATCTGACAGGACTAAAAATAGGACGTTCCTTACAACTAACCATATAGAGGCTGCATACTAATTTTGAAATCAATCCCTCTTGTAGAAGCTGAGAAATATGTGACGAAAAATTCATGGTTTCACTACATATTTTTTCGTAACAGTCACATTTCGTCAAACAGAAAGTACACATCCGACAAGACCCTAAGTTTTAGAAGCTGAGAAAAATGCGACGAAAAATTCATGTTTTCACTACAATTTGTGACAAAGTCCACATTTTGCCAAACAGGAAGTACACATCTGACAGGACTAAAAATAGAACGTTCCTTACAACTAACCATATAGAGGCTGCATACCAATTTTGAAATCAATCCCTTTTGTAGAAGCTGAGAAAAATGCGACGAAAAATTCATGTTTTCACTACATTTCGTAACAGTCACATTTCTTCAAACAGGAAGTACACATCCGACAGGACTCAAAGTTGTAGAAGCTGAGAAAAATGCGACGAAAAATTCATGTTTTCACTACATTTTGTGACAAAGTCCTCATTTTGTCAAACAGGAAGTACACATCCGACAGGACTCAAAATAAAACGTTCCTTACAACTAACCATATAGAGGCTGCATACCAATTTTGAAATCAATCGCTCTTGTAGAAGCTGAGAAAAATGCGGCGAAAAATTCATGTTTTCGCTACATTTTGTGACAAAGTCCACATTTTGCCAAACAGGAGGTACACATCTGACAGGACTAAAAATATGATGTTCCTTACAACTAACCATATAGAGGCTGCATACCAATTTTGAAATCAATCCCTCTTGTAGAAGCTGAGAAAAATGCGACGAAAAATTCATGGTTTCAATACATTTCATAACAGTCACATTTCATCAAACAGGAAGTACACATCCGACAGGACTCAAAATAGGACGTTCCTTACAACTAACCATATAGAGGCTGCATACCAATTTTGAAATCAATCCCTCTTGTAGCAGCTGAGAAAAATGTGACGAAATTTTTTTGGACGCACAGACGAACGGACAGACGAACAAGGTGAAAGCAGTATACCCCCTTTCTATAGAGTGGGGGTATAATATCTTATGCTGGAAAAGAAATCTTTGATAAAAGGTTTTTCGGGCAGAAAGGCATGTACAAGTACAAAGCTTGTATAGTATACATCTCTCCCATTTGAGTGGAGTATGAAAGGAGTAACCACTGACCTTGTAGTATGACCTTCACCTTGTAGCATGACTTTCACCATGAACACTATCGAAAATAAAATATTTAAAAGAACTCCTTTTTCAAGACAATACCTCACCGGAAATACTTAAGAGCTAATAAATGTAGTCTTGAGTTTAAAACTTAAAAGGGACATCACTAACACCATTGAATAGAAATCAAATATTATCATAATTCTATAATCAACAACAATGTATATACCAAATGTTGAACATTATCATATTCACAGTGTTTTCCATTCGCCATTTAAGCTGGCTTTGCCGACCAGGTTATTTTGCAGGCCGACCTGTGGTCGGTAAAAACGGATACTTTTCAGGTCCGCACCGTCGTAGTTCCGTCGTTAGTATTCCAATCAGCTGACTTGCGAGTTGTTTTCATTAGACAAAATGGCGGATCCGAACACGACGTTTTCTTTCGTACAGAACGAAAAGGAAAGCTACCGAATGAAATTGCTCAAAGCAATGAGATCGAACCTATGAAGAAATCAAAATGGGGACTGCCATACAATTTGAATATGGCACAAGGAAACGATCAATGGGATGACAAAAACGACCGGTTTCAAATAGTTTATGCTAACAAATGAATCACATTTTAGTTCCATATGACTAAAATATGACAAAAACGGTCATGGATAGAAAGCAAAAGTTTGCCATACTCGTTAAAAAGTAAAAACCTCAAAATAAACATGATTTAAAACTTTGCTGTCAAATCTGAATAACACCAAAACGAAAATTTATTACTTTTTATTTTATTTACATATGTATCAAGTAAAAATAAATCAATTTTTTTATATACATTACCAAAATACAGCACACAAATACTGCAAATCTACAAAGCCGGCTATGACAGCCGGCTACCCTCAATTTCAAAACGACCACCTTTCGTTTTGCAAAAAAGGAAAACACTGTATTCAATAATAAATTTTTTTTAGAAATCCTAAAATTTGATTAAAAAATAATTTCCATCAAATTACATCACTGAGCACACATTCATTTTGTTAGGAGTCTCACTGACAACAATTTTACATACCAGACTTGAAAACAGTATCTAATATTCTGAATGTTATCAGTCAATACCTTATTTTTTCAATAATGTGAAAGCTTCACATGGTCCTTTTACCTACTATCATTATCAATATGAAATCTATAGTTAGAGTGATGTTACTTCTTTTCAGGAACCATTGCAGGAAAAACAGACATAAAAAGACATGGACAGACATACAACTGAGGACAACACATTATATATCTGAGCTTTTTGAGGAAGAATATACAAAATATTTTTTTTGTAACACTTACCAAGCATAGCTTGAGGCCAATATGTAAAACGCTTTGCTAATGGATATGTAATAACTAATAACATGGAAGCTGCACCAAGAAATACACTGAAAATAAATCAAATTATTATGTTATATCCAATTGTTATGTTCACTTCCTGTAAGGCCTAGAAAAAAGTTGTGAGTTTAGGGTAACCGGACCCTACCTAAAATTTTATGCCTACAGTAACTTTTTTTTGCCTATATTACAACAAGCACTGTTAAAGTCAGAAATGTTCCTCGATTATTTACTACAATGTAAAAAAAAATATTAAAAAAAATGTTTTTCCTACCTACCCTACCTAACTTTGAAAACCATGTTACCCTAAACACACAATTTATTTTCTTAGGCCTAATATGTAATGTTTTTCTGAGTAAAATATTGTTTAAACTTAATTTGTAGAAAAGACTATTGAACGCAATTTGTGCATGATAAGATCTGAGAAACTGCTTCATTATACTGCAAGTTTGGTATTTCATTGTTTTATAGATGTTGAACTGCAGCACTATGCTTTGCTTACATAAAATTAATCAAATTTTGTCTTCAACTACATTTACAATTTAATCCATTTCCCTTAATTTTTGTCCCAATACTATTGTAAGCAAAATATACTTAAAAGATGTGAAATTTCATTGTCAATATACAATGTATACATATTCTTGTGAGATAATACATTTTACCTTTCATATCAATGGTAGTATAAACATACTGCCTTCAGTGGAGGGTGATATGGTAGACTAACACACTAAGAAAAAAACAGAGTCAAGGGTGATATTTTCCCTTTATGTGATATTTTTTCTAAGTGTGGTAATCTACCATAACACCCTCCACTGAAGGCAGTATGTTTTTTATTATACTGAATGCCTTCCTTTTACTTTATGATTGAATAAATAATATGGTTTCTCATGAAAAAATTTCTCATGTCATTGGTTTCTCATGAAAAAATGAAGTGTTTTTTAGTCAAGAATAAAATATGAATTACAACATCTGAATACACATTTTGTAAACTCTAACATGTGCCAAATAGAAGATGCTAAAATGAAAAATGAAAATAAAGTTATTCTTAGAAACAATTAGTATAATGCTGTGATTTATGATTTCATTGGAAATCCTTCAAACACAGTCAAAACATTTTTTTCTGCCAAATACTCATGTAACACATGCACTTGTTTCATAAAAAATGTCAGTCCCTCCCTCTTTTCTTTCAGAGAGGGACAGACTGACATTTTTAATGAAACAGAAGAGATGAAAGGACTGACATTTTTTTATGAAGCAAGTATTTACTGGTCTGCCGCAAGCAACAGCACGTTTTTTTCGTAGAGTTGCTGTCTTTTGTATCTAAAAATAGATCTCTTGCTGAAAACCAGGTCATGACCTTACAGATAAGGCTGGTTGGTACAAACACAACATCTGTACCACATGATAATATAGCAGTCAGTGTGTGTTTGATGATTATTTCCAAATTATTTAAGAAATTAATTATAAAAAATGGTTACCAAACGATGTCAGTGGGGAAAGTGTAATTCAGACTCCAGATATGGATACAAAGAATATATGAAGGATGTTTTTTTCATACCATTTCCAAAACCCCACATTAATTTAACTAAATGTTTAGATTGGATCAAAAAGTGTGGAAGACCACATGAACAACTGAATCCTGAAAAGATAGACAAATATAAATATGTTTGCTCAAAGGTAAGTAAGCAATAATTATACATTAATTAATTTTAATTATAATTAATTCTTTCTTCCTTCTATTTATAATAATGTTTTAATCTTGTCGTTAAAATAATATAATTTCTAATTTTTTTGTTGGAAAACTTTATTGCTTTCCTTTATGAATACTATGTATGAATATGATTATGGCATTTAATATGGAGAACAGGGGCCAATCAAATAATCATCATAAAAATAATCAATCATGTTTTATGAAAATAAGCTGTTTTTTATGCCTGCATGTGTACCTCATTTCCTTGACCTGATGATAAATACCCTTATTATAACTATCTTTTCAGCACTTTGTTGGAGGGAATGGTCCAAAAACAGAATTTCCCGACCCTCTGCCTGCTGACCCTTATGACAGACAAAAACCACGAAAAAGGCCATCAGAAAGACAGCCATTACCACAGAAATCGAAAATTAGCAAACTATCGGCAGCTAAAACACTTATAAATCGACATGAACAAGATTTGGCAACAGATATAGCACAGCAATCAACTTCACATGCTACTGAAATGATTGAGGAGCCTATTCTGTATATTGCAGAAAAAATTGTGGACAATCCAAATAAATCTAATATTGATGGAATCTACTGTCAAAACTGTGGGACAGAGTTTGCTCCAAGTAAAGAAAAAGTAAAAAGATTTAGGCGAAAATTATTTTTGAAAGAAGTTACATCTGACAATACAAAATGCTTCTACTACACTGGTGTCCCGACTGTGAGTGTTCTGTACCATTTATATAGCTGGGTTGAACCATCAGCCAAAGATATGAAATTATGGGGTGGAAAAAGAAAAATGACCCCGCTTCGAAAACAAGGAAGACGCCGCAAAATTTTGACACTTTTTGAAGAACTTGTTTTAACATTGGTGAGAATAAAACGTGGCTTTGGGTTAACTCATCTAGAATACTTATTTGGAATATCTGAAAGTCATATTAGTAGAATATTTACAACATGGGTAAACTTGCTCTCTAAGTGTATTGAACAACTCATCATCTGGCCGCCTAAGAATGTAGTAAGAGAAAACTTACCAAATTCATTTAAACATTTTCCAAGAACTAGATGTATTATTGACTGTTCAGAACTATTTGTGGAAAAACCATTCCGACCAACAGCACAAAGGATAACATGGTCAAATTATAAACATTCAAATTTTTAGTGGGAATAATGCCTACTGGTGCCATAACATTTATTTCAAAACTGTATAGTGGGTCTATTTCAGACCAGGCAATAGTGGACAAGAGCAAATTTGTTGATAAAGTTGAAGAAGGTGATGATATTATGGCTGACAGAGGTTTCAATATTAGGCACCTTTTGCTACCAAAAAAAGCCTCCCTAAATATTCCAGCATTCAGTCATGGTAAAAACTTGTCTTCAAAAGCTATCAAAAGATCCCGGAAAATAGCAAGTGTTCGAATTCATGTTGAAAGAGCTATAAGAAGAATGAAAATATTTAAGATATTGAACGGAATTATTCCATTGAAATTAAGATATTTACTTAATCAGATTCTCAAAATAGTTGTAGTACTATGTAACCTGCAGGGCAGATTAGTCAAGGATTAATGTATTATCATATTGACATTAGTGAAGGAAATAAACATCACATTGTTTTATCAATATTTACTATTAATATATTTACTATTAATTAGTGTCTGGATTAGCCTCATGCTGTTCATGTAACACAGTATTCATCAAAGTGTTATAAAATACATCAACATAATATCTTGACAGTTTTGGTTCATTAATTTGACAAAATCCTGCATCAAAAGGGACATCAAGTGCTTCTTTTCCTTTGTTTGTGTATGCAACTAATACACATTTGTAAATCCCTGTGCAAAGCATTTGACCTTGTATTTGATAATAATATTTATGTGATTTATCCATTACAAGTTCGTCATTGTCATTTTTTGTGCATACTTTTGACATTAAAAGTGCATTTCTTGGATGGAATCCTCTATACTTCCAAAAGCATTTAATTTCAACTAGAAACTCCCCACACCTTTCACATGCCATGACTCCGTCTGGACTAGCAGCTAAAAAACAGTTAGTCCAGCTAATGCATAAACCAGGTACTGTTATGCTACTCTTCTTGTGCTGGTACCTATGATTTCTTGCAAACATCTCTCTTGCTTTTTGCTCGTTTTTATTACCATATGCTATTGCTTCGGGGACACAATTTTCATTGAATTTTGAATCTTTCAAAATGTTTTTAGCAGTGTTTTCATAATTTCGAGAGTGGAGAATTTCCTTAAATTTAGAGGCTGTTATCAACCCCTTTCTCATTTTATGCCAGTTACTGTTGTTTTGCTGTCCCCTTGTGCCTTCCTCTATCTTTTGAATTTCATCTTTTGTATATTCCAACTTTTCTTGAAATGACAAGAGACATTCATCACCAGGAGAATTTTTCAAACATTTATCACAGTTACGGTGTAAACCAAAAAATACCTTTGCCTTGTCCATAGGTGTTTCAATAGTAAATTCAACATCTTGATTCTTTTTTAAACGTTTTGGTCTATGTTCTACAGTATCCAAAATACATGCTTCTGGAAGATCTTTCTTCACATTTTCAATAAATGTATTTATATTTGGTAAGCCAACATGTTCGGATATTGGATTATACTGATCCTCAACGGGCTTCTCTATTGTAGTGTTTAGTCCGGATTCCATTGAAGTATCCAAGTCCGTCACTGAAATTGGTGGGTCTGCCTCTCTCGCTCGCTTTTTCCACTGACATTCCCCGGAAGTTACACTTAGTGTGGATCTATCATCAAGGAACCTCAAAATATCGAAAAGAGTTGCTGTAACATGTCTACAGGAACCATCGGCACTGAAAAATAAGTAATTATTTTTAATTTACAAGAGTATAACTCATTTGAAAAATTCATATTTTCATTATTTTTATAATATTACAGTCTCTCATTGTTTGTCAACAACATATTCTTTCTGCAATGTTCGCAGATAATTCTTTTTACAAACTGATTTGTAAATGAATAAAGTAGAAATGACTTGAATAATTTACGCTAATAATTGTTTACCTCTGTTTTTTTAAGATTTCACTTCATGAAATATTTCAGACAAGAAACAAAAAAAAAATCCTAATTAAAAATCTTTTTAATATTGATATTTTTTTTAACATTATCTTACCCTCCCTTGCAGGAACAGTATGCACTATAAATTGATCCTCCTTGATATTCCTCATCATTTGTTGCGATAATCCAACAACAATAAAACTCCTTTTTTGACACAGGGTCTTTTTCTCTTGTTCTTGGTTTAACTTGGCTTAAAATTGCAAAGTAGGAATCACTGGCGTTATTATTGTCATATTCACATTTTGTAACTTTCACATCCAGGACATGTCCGTCCTCACACATAGAGAACCCTTCCATTTTTTGATAATGTCTTAGTTTTTCATGATCATACTCTTTAAACCTCAAGAGATAATTATAAATGTCAAAAATTGAAATAGATGGTAACATAGCTAAATTTGCAGAGAAATCTTGCAATATTGATGGAATTTTCATTATTTGTCCATTTACTGTTTTCAGTTTATCATGCATCCAATTTTGTTCCTCCTGCAATCCATCTGGATCAGTCTCTAAGTTAATTTCAACTGCAGCTTCACATAATTTTACTAATTCATATTTTCTGGCACTGGCAGTAATGACCCCTCTAGCCTTAAGAAAATCTTGCAGTTGTTTTACTTTCAAAGCATAAAAATTATAATCCATTTTTATCAACAAATGTGTATAAACCTCATGCAGTAGATTGATAATCAGTGTGTGAGATAAGAATGTTTGTACCAACTGCACGTGACTATACACAGATATTGCCATGGATATCAGATTTCTGCAAAACCACTATTCTTCAGATGTCTCTAAAGATACCTCTGCAAAACCCATAATGTAAATGTATGTTAGTGACAGAAATTTACAAAAATCATGAAAATGAAGAACTGTCTGCTTTAGCTAAAGTCAGTAAAAAGAACTAAATACTAATCTGTAAATCACGGTCAGAGATGATGATATTTTCCGAGTTCGGCAAACTTCATTCTCAGCATGTGATTACATGTATTTTCGTTGCTATGCAAAAATATCACATGTTGCTAGGTGAAGCATGTGATATTTTCGTTGCTACGCAAGAATATCACATGTTGCTAGGGGAAGGCAGAGCAAACAAAAAATATTGTAAAATACTACATTCAGGAGAACCAATAAAATGACTGGATTTTATCAGAAATTTGCATGCAGTATAATAAACTACAATATCATTATTTTGTTTAAATATCTTGTACATACCTGTACCAGTTTAACTGTAGTAGTATTAACAATGAAACAGACAACATTCCACCTAAACAACAAAGTCCCTGGAAATAACTTAATTCTCCACTCGCTAGAGGTCGCAGCTTTGTACGCTCTACCTGTATGTGTGTAATTAAAGGCAAAATGTATCAAAGCAAAGCAATATATGGGTCTATATCTTTTAAAACTAATGAATATAAAATATAAATCAAGTATGATGTAATTATGTAATTCATCCAAGCTCTGGTTTCAGGATTAACAAGACCACTTGTCAACATGTCCCAGTGTAGGAAATGTCAGCTCATAAAGCTTAAAATGTCATGAAATTACATTTTTGAAGGACATTCTTGGTCACATGGGGCAGACATGTTTGTGACGTAGGGCAGACAAACAACAACTGGTGAATCTAAATATCATAACTCGGATATGGTCTACTTCTATTTAAATACATGCATGTACATGTATCAAGGTATTAATGAATTGTTTATCTTCTGGAATAAGTTCCATTTCATCAGAGGTAACACATTTGTCTTTTTTGTTTTTTTTTGCATAACATTTATCAATATCTGTTTTTACAGATCTTTTCAGTTTATGCTCTACCAAATGTTTTAATTTGATCTGCACTGAAGAGACATATATCAGGAACCAAAAATACAGTAATTTTGGTATTGAGATATTTATCTTGGTTTCTAATAACACAGAGTATCAATTTATTTAAGTTCATACATGCGAATCAAAAGCACTGCCAAGTAATAGCTGGTGTTAGGAAATTTTATCATCAATGTATGAGTGACTTAAAAACTTAAAATCTGCTAAGTATTTGTTTATCCTACAAAGTTCATGACTATATTGGACTGATCAAATGAAGAAAATTTTAACCCTGACAGGTTGAAACCAAATAATCAATTTGACTTGAGGACAATAAAAGCTTGATTAAAATTGCCAATACTATCATATCAGGCATCCAATGTAAGAAATTTCATCAAATTTCTTGCAAAAAGTAAAATACATGAAAATACCATTCTCCCACTAGAATTTATACAAGTACCCACAACAAGTTGAATGAATTAAAAGTGGGAAATCTATCTTATCATGACCAACATTAAATTCAAACATTTTGTTGTCATAGATGAAAAGTATTAAGACTGAACTTTACAGTCAAATAATCACGAAATTCTCTTACAAAAATAAGAAAGTACCAAGTCCAGAAAACTACTTTCTTCAAAAATCTTCAAATAAAACAAATCTTGAACCAGATGCAATTCAAGGTAGTTGGCAAAATATATTTTGCATTGGATTTTTACATAATGTTAGACCAATATATGCAAACATTTTAAACAAATTGTGGAATACTACTATTTTTTTTTAAGAAACAACATGTAAAAATTAGTGGGACTGGAACAATACTAAAACCAGATCTGTTGCTAACAGTGAAAGCTCCAACATCTGCAAGGGCTAAAAAAAAGTCCAGAAAACATTCAAATGACTGACAAACAGAGTGCAAACCTACATGTATCGTCCCCCTCGGCCATGACAAAATGGGACTAATTAATATCAATTCTCTGTAAATACCTACCATATTATATAGAGGGTGGGG
This sequence comes from Modiolus philippinarum, assembly GCA_002080025.1. Taxonomy (NCBI): domain Eukaryota; kingdom Metazoa; phylum Mollusca; class Bivalvia; order Mytilida; family Modiolidae; genus Modiolus; species Modiolus philippinarum. The sequence continues at coordinate 168,940 of MJUU01053362.1, forward strand.
CACGCATGGTCATAGATTTCCTCGAAACTTTGTCCATCAATACAAGTCTATGACTTAAGAACAAAAAGGACCTCAAAAATTGTCCCTGTAGTTTGGTTGCTATGGTAAGCTAAAATATGACGATTTAGAGCTGAAAAAACAGCTAAATTCAAACAGATGGGGTTCTTTAAGTGTATTCTTCATGCGATTTTTCACCTGGACAAAGAAAAATTATATATTCTGCTGACATATTAAGGTTAGAAAAATTTGAATATTTTATGTCTGATAGGAGTATAGGGTTGAGGCACATGGGGCTCTTTGGCCATTTTGGGGATAGCTCATTTTTGGCCGATTTTAGGGAATTATACCAGAAATATGCAACCATGTTGGAAAGTTAGTAGATTACAGTTAATAACTACTAGGTATGAATATTTAATTTATAGGAAAAAATATGTGGGGCTATGGTTGCTAAGGTGGTTTCTATGGTGGCAAAAATAGCGAATTTTCACTTTTTCAAGTGCTGTTTAGACATATTTGACATTAATAAAATTCCTTAAGTAAAGTGAAATGCTTAAATTGATTCCTTCATACACACCTAATGATGAATGTTATCATAATCAAATACAAACAGTTTGATTCTGGTTGCTAGGTTGGTTGCTATGGTAGCATAAAGGACAATTTTTAACCATTTCTGTTTCTTTTTTTCGTATGTTTGCCCATCAATATTGCCTTTTAAAAAGGTTAAATTAAGGATTTGACACGGTTAATGTCATCTTGCTTACAACTCATTACAATATCTAAAATGTTACATTCAGGTTGCCAGAATGGATGGTTGCTATGACTGCAAAAAATAGTTAACTGTATCGTTGTTCCAAATGCCTTTTTTGTCAGATATAAAATTAATACAGTTTCCTTAAATAGAATTAAGGTTAATAAAAAACACCATACATTAGAACAAAATATCATTTATCTTTTATGTTTTTGGGTGTTATAGTACTATAGAAGTTTGTTGTTACATACAATTTTTAAAACCCCTTACCAGAATTTTGTAATAGATAAATAGGTCAAGAGTTACCTGCCCCTTGGTGTTCAAGAGCATTAATAGAAATGGTCTTGTCATGTAGATTGTAATGTGCATTTTGTTAAAAGCTGAATCAAAACGATCAGTGGTGTAAGGTGTAATTATTGAGGCCTTGATAACAAAGAATAGACTAACATCTTACATCCCAGCAGCATCAAAGCTAACACAATACCCCCTTTATATTTTTTTTATGTCTTTCGGATCCTTGTCAGACCATGTTTCATGGCATTAGAAGAATTGTGTCCTTTAAAATTTTATTCTTTTTCATATGAAATATTATTTGACATCACAACTAAAGTATATTTGAAATAGCAAATCAGCCTTTTCAGAGATCTACAAGCATTAAAAGTTTACAACATTTCCCCCTTGCCTGAAAAAATATTCCCGTCATTAACACAAAACCAGTTGTGATGTATCCAGGTGTGCTTGTAGTCTGAAAACAACATCACCAGAGTAGTGTGACTGCAATTGGCCATAACTTGCCTAGAACAGAACGTTGAATAGGAAAAATGAAAGGATATGGAGTGAATGTACATGTGACAAAAACGCACACGATACATAGAAAACTCCAGTTTATCAAGGACAGGGCTTTTATTCCTGTCTACATCTTGATGTCGTTTGAGGATCTTCAACAAGAGGTGAACAATATTCACCCCCTCAAGCGAGATCAAGAAGGCCCCTAGCGTGCACATAAGCGGTATTCTTGACAAAAATTATATCAAGGTCACTCCCTTGCTCCCCACCCGCCACGGAGTGCCAACTTGGGCGATGCTCAGGGTTATCCAACTGAAAGCACCAGGGTTACAAGAAGAGAATAAAAATTTTGAGCAACATCCATCGCCGCTAAAATATGTCATTGAAGCAACACATGTCGGGAGCGGTCAATGAGGAAAAAGTAAAACCGGGCAATGTCTGCCTACAAATATTTGTCATTAAGTAGCCCAACGTAAGACGAAAAGTAAGGACAAAAACAACATCGATAGACAACACGGGGCACATCGAAATAGATGTAGACAAACCTTGCACATGCCCAATCAGAAGTAGATATTGTAGCGTGTTTTATAATAAATGCCAAAGAAATAAGTTGTCATTTATAAATTCTAATTTTGTGCTATATTAGTATCATGGTTCAACATGTAGCACTAAAGAGAGTAAAAGGAGTGCACATGTGGGAAAAGAATAGGTTTGTATTTCCAGTTGGCCGACATATGGACCAGAAATGGATCTTGTATTCGTTATATAGACATATTTCGATGAAATTGGCTATATGAAGGAGCTCAAATGCATGACTAGTGTGGATATCTCTCATGTTTTCTCTTTTCGAACTATTGCAGGGATCTTTATGAAGCAAAAGTCCCTAGCAGCTTGTTATGTGAGTGACTTCTAACACATCCTTGTATATTGTTTTGAAGGGGAGATAGCTTTTTTGTTCTAGGGTGAGTCCTCCTTTCCCATATTTTAGCTCACCGAATGCTATGAGTGCTTTGTTTGGGTACCTTATTAGTAGACATTTTGACTTCGATATTGCCCTGAGAGCAATTTAAAAAAAAAACAAATTCTTAAACCTTGCTTCTAGAAGCTGGTCTTTACGTGCTATGGTGTTTATTTTTTGTATGTGACTTGCCTTTAATCAGGGCTTTCTACCATATTTGTAGAAAATTTGTTGAAATATAAAAAATTGGTAATTTTGCAAAATTGCAGTTTTGTTCCCATTTTTATCCCGGGAACATTAAGAGCTACACCAATTCCAATCTGTTGACATATCACAGAATGCATATTAAAAGATGAATCAAAAGTAGGAAACCCCATCAAAATCTAATGAAGAATAAAAAAAGGCATTTTGCTAATTTATAATTTGGCCAAGTTTGGCCTAAAACTGCATGAAAATTGGACAAGAGATAAAATACAAAAGATGTCCTCTTTATGGTTCCTTTCCTGAGAACTGTGAGTGTGACATAAAATCCATTGACACTCAAACTACATGCAACCCTGTCAGAATCTTAGAAATAACAAGTATTCTACATGCAGGTAAATATATGAAATCACCAAATTTGGTCAATATAACGCTTTTAAACGAATGGGTGGTACCACAATACCTCAAACTAATTGAATTCAAAAACAATTAGTGCAGCCCTATACCATATTACGACCAAATTGTCGGTTACTGTCATGCCCCATATCATTTTAAAAAGAGGAATAATGGTGTCAAGTTATCAATAAATCTATAAAAATAGATTTTTTAAGTCAAATAGGTGTGTCACGGGAAATATATAATAAAGGTTTTGTTTGTATTTGTATATGTTTATCGTATTTATTATTTGTATTTTCATTCATATTTATTTTTCATTCATTCATTCATCATACATCATTTGCATATTCATTGACGATTGACTGATGACATATCGAGCACACCTTGCATGCACTAACTTGGTTCAACCCTAATCCAACCTGTATTTTAAATCATTCCATGTTTAGGCGTTGACAAGAGCAGTGGCTGACACCACTCCAATTGTATTTTGCAGAAATAAAATTATGGCATCCAGAACTTGTGTTATTTAGCCATATGGTACGAACTAAAATACCCGGCGACAAATTTGGAGGCTTCGACGAGATGCCAGCTATAAATTCTGCTTGATTTATTGCTTAATTTTCCTCATTTGCTTCGTCGTTCAACTTAGTTTGGCCCAACGACCAAATTTGTAATTTTCGTCATTGTTTGGCCCATCGACTATAACAACGACATGTATTAAGTTTGGCTCAACGACTGAATATATATATTAAATTTTCGTCGTAGTTTGGCACAACGACTTCATATGTTCAACGACAGTTTGTAGTTGTTCAACAACAAATTTATTTCAATAGAAGGTAATGCGAATTACTGTAATTTTAATTCAGCGACAATGAAATTGAAATCGTCGTCATGAAATGGTGGAAAATTGTCATGTACATGTATATATCACACGAGTTTCGTAACATGAATGGTGTGTTCGATAGCGAGTGATTATACGCACGTAGGCTAGCCAATTTAAAAAGTTATATATGAAATTTGAGTACTCAGCGCTGTGAACATTGTGTAAATATTTTTCGTTTGTGTATATGTCTTCGCCCGACAGTATACGAGGAATCACCGCCTTGTAGGATGCGCATATCTGTCAACTTTAAAACTAGTGTTTACTCATTGTAGTATTTTTTTTTTGAAAACCGTAAAGAAACAACCTGCGCAGCACAGTTTACAACGCCCTGGAAAAATATGATTGTACAATAAAATTTAATCGTTTTTAAAAGAAAAAAAANAAAAAAAATGTAAAATATTCTTTATCTTATAGACAGTTAAATGAGTTTCATGTTTATTGTTTAAATTGATTTTTTATTCATAGTTTGATGATGATTGCCTTTATCTGTTTATCACATATTACCTGTATTTTTCAGATTAGGTGTATATGTTAGGTGTAATGCATGATTGAAGCAGGAGTCCTTGCACTTACCTTTTGCACTTTTGACTGTTGACTGAAATCAAGGTGAGTTGATCATAACCTGTATCATCAATCATTAATTCATCAATCATTTAGTGTATTGTGTTTTGTGTAATTTGTAGAGTTTTATTTGTATACAAATACCTTTTTGTCTAGTTTTCAAAATTATGGAAGATAATAAGTCTGGANTATTATTTGTATTTTCATTCATATTTATTTTTCATTCATTCATTCATCATACATCATTTGCATATTCATTGACGATTGACTGATGACATATCGAGCACACCTTGCATGCACTAACTTGGTTCAACCCTTATCCAACCTGTATTTTAAATCATTCCATGTTTAGGCGTTGACAAGAGCAGTGGCTGACACCACTCCAATTGTATTTTGCAGAAATAAAATTATGGCATCCAGAACTTGTGTTATTTAGCCATATGGTACGAACTAAAATACCCGGCGACAGGTGCACTTAACGATTTCGGAAAGTTAAGAAATTACCATGGAAATCACAAAAATGCCAAAACAGAAGCAGTCACTGCCTGCTAAGCTCACCTTGTTTCACAGCATTTTCACATGTTAAACATGTCAGTAAACAGGAATGGACTATAATTACTCTTTTTAACAGATTCATTCATGTGTACAATGTAGGTCAAAGACCGTCATCCCAAAATACATGACTCATACCAATATGGTTGATGTAACCGGGAATGAACTTTATCCATTCTACCTAACCAAGTCGCTCATCGGAAAAATGTAGGTCACAGACAGCATCCGAAGCATGCATTGTTGTCATCCCAAAATGCATCATACATACCAATATAGTTGATGTTGGACATACTAGTAACCGGGAATGGACTTTGACCATTCTACCTAACCAAGTCGCTCATCGGAAAAATGTAGGTTACAGACAGCATCCGAAGCATGCATTGTTGTCATTCCAACATGAATCAAACATACCAATATGGTTGATGTTGGACATTTTAGTAACCCAGAATGGATTTAAACCCTTTTTCTAGCCGGACTCCAACGCCGACGCTAGGGGTATCACATAAGCCCCCTCACTTCGTGATGTGAGTTAAAACATTAGGCAGGGGTTCTCCTAATAATCTAGGTAATACATTTTGCTGAAATTGTAAAACAATTTAAAATACTTTTTTTCTAAAATTTCAGTTTTCATGTTTGACTTCAATGGCAACTGAGAGCTGAACTATCCATTTCAACTCTTATAAGACCAGCATTAAAAAAAATCGGGCAGGGGTTGAACAGAGGATATAATTTAGTTTATACATATTTCTGAATCGTATAAAATATGCAGCTGAAAACCTCTTTTTTCTAAAATTTCAAATTTCCTGGTTTGGTTTCTATGTATATTCAAAGCTCCACTAGCCGTAAGAACACATTTCAGGATTTTTAAAGTTTAAGACATCCCAAAAAAGTGTGTGGTGATGTATGTAATTATAACTACTTGATTATAGCAAAAGTTGATGTATTAAAAGGATATTTTCTGTATGAACGATTAAACATTTTTGCAACTATTTTTATACCCCGCCACACGAAGTGGCGAGGTATCATGTGATACCTTCAATCGTGTGCCCGTCCGTCCGTCCCCGAAGATTTCCGACTGATAACGTGTGAACAAAATAACACAAAGTCTTCTAACTTGGTACGCAAGTTGTTAACTACAAAACTCAGGTCAAGTTCGGTTTTTGGTTCAGAGGTCCAAGAGGTTCTGGAGTTTGGAAATTTGTGTTATTTGTGAACTTTATAACACAAGGTCTTCAAAGGACCTCAAACTTGGTATGTAAATTGTTTACTACAAAACTCAGGTCAAATTTGATTTTCGGTACAGAGGTCTAAGGGGTTTTGGAGTTATGCCCCTTGAAACTTTGAAATTTTGCAAATTTTAGGGTTTCCGACTGATAACTTGTGAACGAAATAACAAAAGATCTTCAAATTTGGTATGTAACGTGTTTACCACAAAACTCATGTCAAGTTCGATTTTGGGTTCAGAGGTCCAAGGGGTTTTAGAGTTGTGCCCCTTGAAACTTTGAATTTTGCAAATTTTAGCGTTTCGTACTCATAAATTGTGAATGAAATAACATACTGTCTTCAAACGTGGTAAGTAAATTGTTTACCAGAAAACAAAGGCCAAGTATAGTTTTGGGTGCAGTGGTAAACATAGTTCTGCATGGAGTCATGCTCCTTTTTACTTAGAAATTTTGTGAAACGTGGTGGGGTATCATGTAATGTACCATTACTATTTTTTGTTTTTGAATAACTAAAAGATGAGATTTTCAACTTTATATCCTGCTTCTTATTTCAAACATGGTAAATGTTTATTTTTCAAAACACTTTGGTCCGATATGCTCAAATAAATCCCTATGGTATAGTACACATAGAGACTAACAATCCAGTAAAATATGAAGGAAATCTGCGTATGTGTGTCTTTTAAAATAATTGCGTCTTCAAGATCTGCCATAGTACAACAACCTGAATATTTAAGGTCCTATAACTCCGAAAAAAATGACAAATCATAATGGCCATGCTATACAATTTAATGCATACTGTAACAAATGATCTTGTAAAATTTCAACCGATTAGCGGTTTCTGAGGAATTGCACCAACAAGATATGTTAAAATATTAAAAATCCTGGAACTCCTACAAAATTTGACGATTCAAAATGGCGATGCAATATGATATAGTACATGTAATAACTAACAGTCCGTAAAAATAAGAACAAAATCTGAGTAGTCGTTTCTGAGAAGTTGCGTCTACAAGAGAGAGTGACTTGTGCCCATGTTAAACGTGTCTTGTATTATCCAGAAACCAAAATCATACAATTAACAATTGTTGTCATTATCGTTATTTGCGTAAGTGGAATTAATGGTGTGACGATCTTTTTTTGTTAATCCTGCTTTAAGAATTCCTGAAATAAAAAATATAAGGGTGATCATGTCATTTTCGTTGCCATGGCAACCAAGCCAATGGCAACCAGAACCAAATTGTTGATTTCTTTGACAAAATGTTATATTCTGGGTTTTAATTAAATTTAAATTAAAAAAAATTATTAACTTAGTTTACAGGAATTTCTTACTATTTATCTGAAAAAAGCATTCAGAAAAAAATTAAAACTTAATTTTTTTTGCTACCATAGCAACCATTATAGCACTCCCAAGGTATAGCTTGTAATTGTTATGATAATACCAATGAGCAAGAGAAACTGATGATGTCAAATCCTTAATTTTACATATTTTAAGAGAAATTTTGAAATCTAAATGTATGAAAAAAGAATCGATAAATGTAAATAATTGCCGTTTTTGCTACCATAGCAACCAGAGTCAAATTGTTTGTATTTGTTTAGAATTGCAATTATTATTAAGAGTGTATGAAGGAATCAAATTAAGCATTTCACTTTATTTAAGGAAATTTATTAATGTCGAATCTGCCAAAACAGCACTTGAAAAAGTGAAAATTCCCTATTTTTGCCACCATAGTAGCCACCTTAGCAACCATAGCCCCATCAATTTTTTTCCTGAAATTGTTTATTCAGATCTAGTACTTATTGACTGTAATCTTGTAATTACTTAACACTATTGCATATGTAAGATATAAGTCCTTAAAATCGGTAAAAAATTAGCTTTCCTCAAAATGGCCAAAGAGCCCTGTGTGCTTCAACACTGCACACCTATCAGACATATTATTTATCAAAAATTTTTAACCTCAATATGACAGCAGAATATTTAATTTTACCTTAGTTGGGTAAAAAAATGCATAAAGACTACATTAAAAGAACTCCATCTGTTTGAATTTTGCTGCTTTTTCAGCTCTAAATCATCATATTTTAGCCTAAAAACAATGGTACCCGTTACCATGGCAACCAAGCCAGCGGGACAAGTTTAAGGGTAATTTTTGTTCATAAATCATAGAATTATATAAGTGGACAAAGTTTCAAGGAAATATGTGACCATGCGTGCCTAAATATGGTTGATGGTTACAGAGAATTGGTATTAAGACTCGAGGAAATTTCAACCATACTTTTCCTTTAGGCCTCTTACCATTTTGTCATAATCTTTATCCCACATATCATTTATGATACAACCTGCACCTCTCATGAAAAATGCACCTGCTCCAAACAAGGTTAGAAGCCAGAAGTCAGGCAAGTGACCTGGAGTTGCAGCTAATCCAATACTCCATGTGCATGGCCAGTACAATAACCAAGTACCTATAAATGGAGATACTTCACTATTCAAAAGCATATATAAAATTTTCATGATTTTAGCTTAAAAAAAGAGGACTTTGAAGTAAGAAAATAATGATCACCTTGAGTAAATTCAACAAATGAAACTATGACAGTGAATTGAACAGAAATATTTCTTTCTGATGGAAAATCTGGAAAATCATCAAAGATAAATTTTTCTTATTTTAAATGTAACTAAGTATCAACAACTTATTGTTTCTTTTCATGTGAATCATGTATGACTTACCTATTGGTTTATCAAATCTAATCAGTCGAAGATATGGCTGAAAGCTTGGCGGGGAAGATTCTAAAATGGCTTTTGGAGTCAAACTAAATTCCCTGTGATGAACATTATTGTCTTTTTTCCTTTGTAAAAGTTTCTTGTTCTGAACAGACTGTGTGTATTGTGGTCCAATGTTACATATTATTCTTTTAGAATTTTGATGACATAAAGAGTTGCTAATTTGTAATAATTTGTTGTGATTAGTCCATTTCCCCCCTACAAATACTTTAGAATATGACAAATTTCTGCTATAACTCTTGGTAAAGTTTTCAGAACTGTTAACTGCTGTATGTCTACTTGTTCCAACTTGGTTGTGTAAACACTGACAACATGGCACTGTGTATACACTAAAAAACTTTCTAGAAGCACTATTTGTGCACATCCGTGCACCATTCATCAAAAGCATTGTCCCAGCATTACTCATGTCCCTTCTGAAAAATAAAACAAAAGATGTTAATATAGTCATTATGAACATGGATTCAACTGCAATAACACAACATTAAACATATTAAAAAGAAAGGGTATTTGCAATAGACGAGTTTTCAATTGGTGAATTTTCCCGGAAAATTTTGACATCACAATATACTGTAAAAGGGGATATTTTTGCATGGTTTAAATTTCGCGATTTTGATTCTTAAACCTATTCGCGAGGTTTTATTTCGCGATTGTCGCCCTCTTTTCATTACGTTTGTAATAAAAACAAATTTACGCAAAGGGACATTTTCGCGAATATGTGCCAATTGCGAAATTAGCAAAAATAAACCCCTCATGAAAATTTCCCCTTTTACAGTAGATTTTCCGACGTCACAATATCACGGGACGTTATTTAAGTCGATTGACCCCAGGTCAATTGCGGCAATTCATTCATAAAATGAAATTGGAAATTCGTCTATTAAATAAACTTTATTTGAATCAGCTGTATCTAAGATAACACCCATGAAAAGTTTGGATTCAAAGAATGAGTGATCATAAGGGAAAATTGTATTTAAAATAACTGGATAAAAAATGATGCAAGATTAAAAAAAAAACAATACATTCATCTAAAAAATTTCTAAAATGTTAAATTTTTGTTAAAATTATAAATTTATGAAATGTTTCAATCCTATAGAATTTGAAATCTATAATGGTTCTAATTAAGGGTGGTGATCATATTTACATGTTGACCAGCATCTAATATGAGGTCATACACTGTGTTTTTCTCTGATTGATACTTTAAACTTTAAGTAAGGAAAATGACAAACATTTTGAAGTGTAATTATGGCGGATTTCCTGGATCACTAACATATTATTTTTGCAATTCTTCAATAAATATACCTATATTCGTCTAGTAACACCTATAAAAACACCTTTGAAACTCCTGTCTTTGTCTGGTAATCAATTAATCAAGAGTTCTATAAAATTCTACTGTATACCAATTTGTACTGCCTGAAGGATTTACCTTGATACTCCATTGGGCGATGGACATTTGTGCAAACTTACCTAAAAAAACAGAAGGATGGTTGCGCAAATGAAAAGTTGTGCATTTAGTAGAGGTTTGCGCAAATGATTTTTAGTTACCCGTTGTCAGTTAAAAACTTGTTAGTGTAAATCACCTTTATAAAGCAAGTATTGAAATATATATAAAAGATTTGTTTTTTTTAAACCATCTTTGAGCAACAGACTGTCAGCTTCATCAAAATAAGATACATCAATGATCCGGCTGTAATTCCTAGAATTGAAAAGGAAAAAGTTAAAAGTATTTTGGAAACCTGTCACAAATTCACAAATGATGAAATATCACGACTGCGCCTCATAATTACCACCACAGGTCACATATGCATAGCTGGAAGAGACTTGTAAATATATTTTTAGATAGTTATATGGTAGTTTTACGATTTAAAATTAGTGCCTTATATTTTAGAGACTAAATAAATATTTACAAACTACAAACTACATTCTGCTCAGAATCTTACTTCAGCCTCCCCGTGGTGAGCATGGGCAACGGAAAAAGTCCGGCTAACGCCTACCGTAGAGGACATGTAAAAAAAATATACTGAATAAAAATTTTTGCAACTGGGTAAAATTATTAAAACAGAAGTCAGTTATCGTTTGCGCAAATGTCCACTTTTTGTTTGCGCAAATGTCCTCAATTTTTTGCGCAAATGTCCTACCTTTTTGCGCAAATGTCCATCGCGGACTCCACTAATGCAAATTGGTATACAATAAACTTCTATAGGATTTTGATTGTTTGATAATCAAACAAAAGAAAAGAGTTTTGAAGGAGTTCTTAGGTGTTACTAAAGGAATATTGGTATGTTCATTGATGAATTGCAAATATGATACATCAATGATCCAGGAAATCTGATATAAATGTAAACAAAAAGTTGAAAAAATCAAATCAATAACTTGCTATCTATTGATGAACAAGAATCTACAAATTCTTGGAATTATATGCTGAGATACTGGTACAATTTCAAGTATTTATGGGAACTATATTTTGCATGTGGAAGAATGGTAGTGAGGAGGTAAAACCTCCTGGTCAGTAGGATTAAGTGCCAAAGAAAAGGTTTGGAACAAGTTTCAAAAACAAGAGGAAACCTGTCAATGTGACAGCAAATCAGGTTTTCTTTTACACGGACAGTATATCTTACATATTGGTCCACCCTAAATATTTATTTTATCTGCAATGTAAACCTTACACTTTTCAGAAGTGGCCATTTTTTGAAAGTTTAAAGAAAACTGCTGGCGGTAACATCCTGTCAATAATAAAGTATCATAAACATATTTTGGGTTCAAAAAGTTCAGCCACTTGTATTTCCTCATGAAAGACAAAAATAATTCCAAATTCATACACATCTGGTATTATTCTTTTAAAATAAAAACTGCTTGACGAGTTTTTGATAGATATTTAATATAAAAATGACTTCTTAAGTTTAACAACTGTTTATTTTTACATTATTTTATATCAAAGTTATCAAATTATCATGCACACCTTGAATCTTTTACAATTGATCTGCAAAACAAAAACTTCCATTATTGAAAATTGCAGATGATTTGCTATATTTTTAAGGTGATGAGTAAAAAATATCCTGAAAGCTTAGGTACACAGAAAATCTTGATTTCAATTCAATGAAATTATGAACAAAGGATAGTAGTAAACACCTACAATGGCCGAAAACTACAATCACATGACACAATCCACAAGCGAACTGTACCAGTAAAACACTAATGAAGACAAAAGACAAACATAGGAACTCAGGATAGTCGGATGTGGTGCTGGCACTACCAAGAGCCAGCGGTAGAGTTAAAACCGATTTCCCTATAGTTAAAAAATGTATAATAAACCACTTCCTTAACTACAATAAATAGACAATTCCAGATACTGTATATCATTTTTTACGGAGGTGATACCCTGGGGAATAAGAAGTGATCAAATGGAAAAAGTCTGAGAATAAAATCAAACTCTGCCAATTTACAGAATTTTACCCTGAAAAGTACTTTTTTTTCTGATTCACAAATTATTTTGCATTTGTTACCTACAAGAAATATCGTTTTTTCCCAAACAGCCATGGTCCTGCTTTCTGAAGTGAAATGATGGCATACACAAAATACATCTCTCAGGTCGAGACATTCTTAATCTAACACCAAAGTAAGTCAAAGCAAGAGAAACTCAGATGAAGCTTGTAGAGTAAATAGAGTTGATAGAAATCTTACCAGAGGGTATCTGAGATTCTCTTGTCCAACTTCTAATGGTGTCTGATTTTTTCTTTAAAATACACTGGTTCTAAAGTCTACACGGAAATATATTCCCAATTCCTCTGTTTACCCAAAGAGTAAAAAAAATTACGCTCCTTTTTGTAAATGTCAAAAAAAAAAAATTGAAATGTATGCCTGAGCCTGCCATACATGTATATATAAAGATGTTTTTTGATAAACATAACAATATCATAATACAAAGACTAAATACACTTCTGAGAATGCATTAACCACAGATTTTATATATTGCTTAAAATCAGAGAAATACAACACAAAAGATTGACAAGTCTACTATCACACCATTTTAATCACAAAAAAACATGATACGGTCACATCAGAACTTCTGAAACTAGTATTCATTTAACATACATATTTCTAAACAAAAAAAAAAGTGATTTGCTTTCTTGAATTTTTCCAATTTTCTTAATCTCCTCTGAATAATTTGAAATTGTATTTCAAATATTTGGAAATTTTGAGAATTTGAATGCTATTCAAATATGTTAATTAGAATAAAATATCAAAATTTTTTATATCCTGTCTAACTGTAAAATATCTACAATCCAGATCAAAAGAAATGATCAAAGTATATCTATAACAAGAATATGTGTTAACGGACAAAATGCCCAGCCTCACAACTATTTTGAATACTGCTATGTTTCGTGATCAGTAAAGCATGAAGTTGGTGGCATGGATATATTTTTACCTGCGTCACCAACGGTGACCGCAGGTCTAGGAGCCACTCGATTCCGTCCGTCCCTCTGTCACGCTTTGGGGGTACCAAGTTTGTGTAATCTGAAACTCCGACACCTTTCACCCGATACTTTTGAAACTTTGCACAGTTGTTCTGGACACATTGAAGATGTGCACCTCCCCTTTTGGTGAGATTTGGATAAAAATTGTCGAATTTATCCATTGTTGAACTTAGTCATTTTTTCATCAAATTTTAACATTACGGTACTGAGTTTGTGTAATCTGAAACTCAGACACCTTATACCTGATGCTTTTGAAACTTTGCACAGTTGTTCTGAACACATTGAAGATGTGCACCTCCCCTTTTGGTGAGATTTTGATAAAAATGGTCGAATTTATGCATTGTTGAACTTGGTCATTTTTTCATTAAATTCATTAAATTTTAACATTTCAGTACTGAGTTTGTGTAATCTGTAACTCTGACTCCTTTATCTGGTGCTTTTGAAACTTTACACAGTTGTTCTTGACACATTGAAGATGTGCACCTCCCTTTTTGGGCAGATTTGAAAAAAAAATGTTGAATTTATTTATTGTTGAACTTAGTCATTTTTCAGCATATTTTTACATTACAGAGCCTGGTTTGTGCAATCTGAAAGATTAACATTTCTGACTAAATACCTTTGGAAGTTTTTACTGCTGTTTGAACACATTGGTGATGTGAACCTCCCCTTTAGGCCAGTTTTGATTTAAAAAAAATGTCAAATTTATCTATTATTGAACTTGTACTTTATTCTATCATATTATATCATCATGGTACTCAATTTTTGTCCAGAGACGTTGCAGAGTTTTGAACGCATTGACCATGGGCAGCTATTCTTGAATTTTTGCATTGCTTTCATATGTTATCTCATGAAGATTCAAAGTATGTATTTATTTGAATTTCACATCTTTGCTGACGTGATATGGACTATTTTCATTTTATGCTTTGTTCAACTTTGTACATTTAGTTTTGTTTTTTTTTCTTCTTTTTTTTGTCTATTACAGTAATAGGGCATCTTCGCTAGCCAAGGGTTGCGATCGGAGTGGATCTAGCGAAGATGGTAATAAGGTTGAACTTAATATAATCTCAATTATAACTTGCATTTGAAGACTTTTTGGTAATAAGGTAAATGAACACTTGTTTGAATTGGTAAACCTATACATGGTATTCTGTTAGATTGAAAAAAACAAACAAAAAACACTTTCTAAGTTGAACATGAGTGACGGTGATGCAGGTCCAGACATGTAATTGGTCTTGTTATTATGATTTTTGATTAATTATACCCTAACGGGTATTTAATTTAATGAGTGTTTAATGATAATAGCATACATCCTTCACAGAAAAGAAACTTAAACCTAAAAGCCTTTTTTCCGTACTCAGTAAAGCATGAAGTTGGTGGCATGGGTAAATATTTGTTATGTTTTTTGTTTATTTATATCCTAATGTGAAAAAGAAAGGAAATGGGGTAAATGTCAAGGAGACAACATCCCATATCCAGGTTAAAACGACCCAAAACAAAGATAAGCAAAAAAAAAGTTGTTTATTTATACCCTAATGTGTATTTATATAAAGTTTTATAATGAAAACATACATCCGTCACAGAAAAGAAACTTTAACCTGAAGTTAAATCTTGAACCAAGTTGGTAGCATGGATAATGTTTTTATTATGATATTTGTTTAATTACACCCTAATGTGTACTTATACAAAGTTTCATGATAATACCATACATCCTTCACAGAAAAAAACTTCAACCTGAGGGTAAACCTGACTTGGGACGAACAGACGGACAGATGAACGAACTGACAGATGGACAGACCCGAACACTATATGCCAACTACTATTCCCCTGGGCATAAAAACAATTTCTAACCAGTTAATTGAAAAAGACAATTTATGACAAAATGATTAAGATTTCTTGCCAACCTCAAGGGTCCACAGGTAAAAATTTTGATGTTATGACATCACGGCGAATAAGCAAGGGTCAACATCTCAGAGAAAAGTCACTTCATATTTGAATCCTTGGAATGATGGGAGGTCATAATATAACTCAACCAGTGGTGACATTTTCCATTTTCTAAAGTGAATTTTAGTAGAGGGGTAACGATTCATCCATGAATCGATTATATCAATCAAAGTGATGACGATTACCTTGTTACTGTCATCAGTCAGGGGCATTACTTAAATAAGTGATTCAAAATCACTTGTTTAAGTATGACACTTGAGTAAAATAAGAGTTGTCTTTCTTCATTTTTAGCTAAAATCACCTATATGAGTAACTGAGATTTACTACCAAGAAAAGTGATTGAGGCTATGCTTTGAAATATCTTTAAGTCCTCTGTGGGAAATTGAAGAATATTCCTAGATAAAACCATAAACCAAAATTTGTCTTCATTGAATAACATTTGATGGTTTTATTGGTGTTTGTATAATTTTGCGTGAAAATCACTTATTTAAGTAACCATTAGCCAAAAAATCACCTGATTAAGTACTAATTATCCATATGACCCTTGGGATTTCAGCAGTAAGGAACATTGAGATTTTCACTGCGAACATATGTAATAAATTGCATAATCTGATAGTTTATACATTGAAGTTATCAGGAAAATTAGCCATGGTGTCTGGAAAATTCTATATCATGGGTTATTAACATTGGAACTTCACCTTTATTATGTTGAATTTTGCAATAAAATCAATAAATTATAAAAGATGATGCAGTATTTGTACAGATATTTTGTGTTTTTCTATTGGCCTTGACTGTTTCTTTCAAAGAATGTCAGTTTGATTTTTTTATTATGATAGATAAGGAAAATATTTGAGAAAAACCTAACATTGTCATTAAAAGACCAGAGAGGGAAAAAACTACTTAAATAAGTGATTAAAAATCACTTATTTAAGTAATTCCCCTGACTGGTCATATCGTTGGTCCAGATTAGTAATGCTGAAAACGGGTTTATTATTTATAACCATGTCCGTTCTGATCCACGTTTTAACTCCATTATGGCGAAGGTAATAGATTCTAACAAAATCATCTTTGTGAATGCTCCTACAGCTTATAAATCAATATCATTACTGATCTTCATTTACATTTATGACAGATACATGGCTTAAATATTTAAATAATTGTATAATGTACGTTATGGTCTTGATATCTGTTGAATTATCTGTTGAAAGCACAAGAACAGACAATTCAGGTATAGCACCCTTGAAAAAAGAAGGATCGCTGATATCTGACACAGAAGAAAAATGCAACATCTTAAATAATCAGTTCCAATCTGTATTTACCAACAAAGCAGACACAAGTATCCCAGATAAAGGTGAAAGCCCACACCCTATAATGCCAGATATACATATAACCATCAAAGGAATCACAAAAATGTCAAAACTATAATTAAATCTGAACCCTCACAAAGCTCAAGGGCCAGACAACATAAATGGTAAAGTGCTAAAAGAACTACATGAACAAATATCACCAATCCTAGTTCATATTCACCAAATCACTTGCCACAGGAGTAACACCGGTAGACTGGAAAGGTAGCACCAGTGTTTAAATAAAGGGCTACGCCGAGCGCAGCATGATACGACCGCAGCATGTCGACCACTGAAATTTCAACAAAAGTAGTTTAAGTGACTGTGGACACAGTGGAGAGCTTGACACAATAATTCGATGGACACAAAAAGAAGCTTGACACAGTTATTAGCTAGGAACAAAAAAGGAAAAATTCAACCCTTTTGATCACTTACTGATGAAAAAAACGTTAGAGCTATGCAAAATATAGACTATCAACTAAAACTTTACATCCATAGAAATTCAAAGAAAAAAATTCCATCGAAATCTGATGAAAAATAAAGTTAAGACATATTTAGAAAAATTGCAATTTTGGCCCCTTTGACCCCTCGTAGCTCGGAAACGGTAAGAGCGATGCCATATTCATTGCCATACCTCTGAAAGCTTAGATCAAGAGGAATCCAAAGAAAAAAATCCCATTGAAATCCGATGAAAAATAAAGATTTGACATATTTAGAAAAATTGCATTTTTGGCCC
>MJUU01053363.1:0-12742 GCA_002080025.1 Modiolus philippinarum
CTCAATGATTGTGGTTTATCTCAATATTGGTTGGCTCAGTATGTACCTAAGCAAACTTGTGTATCAAAATGGTTAAAATTAGGTTAATGGACCAATTTAAACAAAATTGGTACAGTTCCATTTTTGATATGTCTAAAACCCTGAATTATAGAATTTTTAAAGTTGAACACGGTTTTGAGAATTATTTAATAAATTTGCCAGCTGATCTAAGGAATGCTCTTTGTCATTTTATGTGTATGAATCATAAATTTCCCATAGAAAAGGGTAGATTTTGGGGGGTGGACAGAGATGATAGGTTATGTGATCTGTGTAATGCAAATGCATTGGGGGACGAATTTCATTACCTTCTTGAATGTGAGTTTTTCAAAAACGAAAGAAAACATTTTTTACCTAGACAATTTATAGTGCATCCCAACTCTGTCAAATTTCATGATTTATTAAATACAGATGACAATAGAGTTCTATTCCTAGTAGCAAAATTTTGCAAAATATTATTGTCAGTAATTAAATAATGTGTAAACAGGTACAATATAGGTAACAATTGCCTTCCATACTTTATAATGAAGTATTTTAATAAGTAAATACAATGCTGTGTCTTCATTTATTCCAACAATATATGTTTGTATATATGTTATTTGTATTCACATACCCCTGTTGGGGTCTCTTGTCTTAATAAAGAACTTGAACTTGAACTTGAACTTGAGTGTCTGTGGGTCTCTGCTAGGAACTTTTGTTAGGAGGAACAAATACAAATAAGTCGACATGAAGAAATCTTTATGAAGATTTGTCAAGACTCCCTTCTAGCTCTGGAATATGTTATCATTCGAGTAAAAAGAATAGAAAATTAGTTTAAATTAGGTTTCGAAAATGCCGCTTCAAATGCATCAACATTTTGAGCTTAGCCACGCCTCCTAGCGGGTGTGAAGGATAACCAAGATGGCGACCGGTTGGAAAGCTAAACGAACACAGAAAGGAAAGACGAAGGAAATGCAACTGCAGGACGATTCGTCGGAGAGTGAGATAGAAACGGAACCAGCAAAAGTGTTCCATCGGCGCATCTCAACTAACAAAGAAATTAAAACCTCGGTAGGCCTCAAAATCAAACATTTGAGAGGTTCACCTGTCAGTGTTTACAAATCATTTATCTGTCAGTGTCAGATTGTACAATAATAGCTTGTATTGTAACCAGGTATTCAATACCTTTGAAATGTAAGTTTGACTGTGAATGTCTTTGGGATAGTTATTATTGTGCAAAAACCAGGATACTCCATATGCACCCCATGTCAAAACCATTTGTGCACCCCTGTAACACGGTAAAGGCTCTGCTTGGGCTTAATATTTGTATTTGTATTTCAATCAAAATAATCATATATGTTTAATCATTGTCTTTGTATTGTAATGTGCTGTAATGTAGGTATGATTCCATTGTAATTTCTCTGCTCAGCTTTTGGGCACTTTTATTAGTTTAATAAATCTATGTCTATCCACATGCACGAAATAAATGACCTGCATATATATTTTACCCTGAAATGAATCCAATGTTTAGAAGGTAATGAATGGGTCCTAAGAGAGGAAATATGGCAACTTTGTAGCCACTTGTTAATAAATAAACTAGGACATTAAATACTATTCCCACCTTGTCATTACAAACCGATCAAGATTTAGCCTAATGTGAAATCCTACCACAATTTTGATTGTGGACAAGATCGCAAAGAAAATTATTCACCTTGATGACCTATCACAGCATTGTAAGCCAAGTGTCCCTCTTATATAACATTTGTATAAGTAATTTCTGATAATTTTGTAATGACATTACAATTTGACATATTATATATACAGAGCAGATAAATTTCAATGGAATATTTATATATTTATCAGTTATATTTAGCTCAGCTGATGAGAAATTAGTCAACTTTCAATATTACTATTTAATTCATTTTTACACTTAAAATCAATTTAAAGGAAGGTTTGGGCCCAATAAGGCTAGTTTAACTCCGCCGCAGCAGGTTTGCGCCTGTCCTAAGTCAGGAAATTTATTAAGCCTTTGTGTGTCTTGTCTGTTTTCTAGTTAGTTCACTTTATGTCTATCGGAGTCTAGGAAGATGCTTATTTCGCTGAACTTGATTACTCTTTTATTTAGGGGCCAACTCCGACCTACCGTTGGGTGTGGGCATTGAAGATCTTATGGTGGCTTTGAGTTGTTATTGCTCCCCTTAGGGTCGTTGTCTCTTTGACACATTCCCCGTTTCCCTTCTTTTTCTTATTCATCATGTTCATGTGTAAAATATTGAGGAGAATTAAAAAAAAAAAAAAAATAAACATGATAAAAGAATCAGATTTTTAATTTGTAACTGGGCCTTTTCCATACCATCTTCGTTGAATTCCCAATGTTTCACCTGCTAAAAAAATTGATGGCCTGAAATTAACTGTAAGTGCAATCCAAGTAAACAAAATTTTGTGAACTTTATTTCTGGTATCATGTACAAAAATGTAATTTAAGACAGTTAAAGGGAAAATTCACTAAATTTTACACATGGCCTTAATTTATTCTTTATAACACTTGAAACATATTGGCCAAGTTTTTTGTAAAAATTCGAAAGGATAGCAGAGAAAAACGATAATTAATTATTTATCCTTCAAATGTTAGCCGAGTGACGTCACTCGGCTAGATCTTCCAGTTCACTGTGTCATTTTAAAACCTAATCATATCACTGTTATTGTCGGTGATTAAAGCGCTCGTGTGACTTCCCTAATTACCTAACAGCATAAGAAAAACAAAGACATGCATGCTGCCTTTTATCGGGATTTATTATAGTCCAAGTTGTACATTTTCTATCAATTGAATGGTTATAAAACAGAATCGGTTAAGGATACATGTTTCAGCTTGCAAAATCAATCCATTGAAGAAATATAGAAAACGGAATAATTTTCAAAAAAAAAAAAAAAAACTTAAATAGTTTATTTCTGCTTGTATCTTAATTTTCATAAACATAGCCAAAATCAAACTATCATGTCCACACACACCATCGCTTGCCCATGTGTCACAGGTGTAAAAGTCAATACTCTATTTAACACTAAATATGCAGACACGTGTCTCTTGTCAAAATGTTACCTGTGTCATTCCCTAAAGGTAAAATCTGGAGTTTGTGTGTTACGTTAATTACACTTATTTGTAGATCTAGAAGAGCTAAGACAATCAAAAAGTGGACCTTATTGAATTATTTCAATGCAAACATATCAATGATAATTAATGTGTTTTTAGGCGAATTAAATAAAATGTTAAATTATCATTGTATTAGAATTTATTCAAATTGCGGATACATTGAAGAAAAGGGTTCTAAAAGGAATCAAAAACGGCGGGAAAATTCAACATTGTCCAATTTCAATGAATTTGGTTTCCAAATAGATATTGATGTTGCGACTTTAAAACTGGTGTTGAAAATTGTTCCTTGACCGCCATTTTCAAAATGGCCGCCAAAAAAGGCGGGAAAATTCAACATTGTCCGATTTCAATGACATTTTGTTTCCAAATAGGTCTTGATGTCACAGTTAAAAAATTTTGATGGCCGCCAAAAAAGACAGGAAAATTCAACATTGTCCAATTTCAATGAAATTTGGTTTCCAAATAGATATTGATGTTGCAACTTCAAAACCGGTGTTGAAAATTGTTCGTTGATCGTCATTTTCAAAATGGCCGCCAAAAATGGTGGGACAAATCAACATTGTCCCATTTCAATGACATTTGGTTTCCAAATAGGTCTTGATGTCGCAACTTCAAAACTGATGTTAAAATTGTTCGTTGACTGCCATTTTTAAAATGTTCACCAAAAAAAGGTGGGAAAATTCAACATTGTCCCATTTCAATGAAATTTGATTTCCAAAGAGATATTGATGTTGTGACTTCAAAACCGATGTTGAAAATTGTTTGTTGACTGCCATTTACAAAATGACGTCACGACTTCAAAACTGGTGTCGAAAGTGGTCCTTAGCAAGAACGTTTTTTGTCAAAAATAAGCCAAACAAAGAAATACAGTAAAACATGATCAGACTTTAAAACAGTTCAAGATATTGGAGGTGTTCGAGCTACAAAAGCTTTAGAAACTGAAGATCAACTATATAACTTACAATGTTTCCTTGATTAAGGCAACTGAAACTAAAGCCAGGTGAGCGATACAGGCTCCTGGGAGCCTCTGGTTTAATTCAATATTGGTTTAAGCTGGGACGAATATAATATCCCAGGTTTAAGATATAGGTAAGCAAAGTATATAATACACTTTTGTCGCACAAATGATTAAGTTAGACGACCGTATGTTTACATTGATAAATAATGTACACGGTGACAACTGCAGGTCACCGTTATTTGGTATCTTTGAGATGATTAGACATCTCTTGAAATCTGTATCAAGATGACGACAGAATGGCGACCGGCAGGTCGTAGTTAGTCACACTGAAATATCGATCTCATGGACTTATCCTTTGGAATAAAACATTAATATACATGTATACGTGCCCATTTATGCAAAAGGAAAATAATATCAAATTTTAATTTTTTTGCGAATTTTCCCTTTAATACAGATCCTTTAAATGTTCATTATTATATTTAGTGATGGAAATTAAGATAGAATTTTCACTGCCTTCAAGGGTATCATGGTGTTGTCATATAGTTTATGATTTCCAATATTTGCATTCAGTCAGACAGTCACTACTTTATATTTTAGTATGTCATGAGAAAAAGCCATGGATATCATAACAACTAATCATTGATCTTTCAATTTTTTTTTCAAACATAAATTAAAAAATTTCCCTGCCAACAACAATTGGGTGTCACAATTTTTATCTTCCCATATTTTCATGTCGGGTATAAGCAGGGATTAGGAAATGCCACTTTTCTTGGTCATTACCAAAATTTTCTCTTTTTTGTTTAATATACTGAATTTCAACCTTTTGGACATTACAAAAGAAAAAATAGTAACAAAAATTCAGAAATTCTACAGGACCATAAATAAATAAGATTTCACATAAATCATCAAACAGCTAATTGATTTGATGACCCATGTCAACAGGTAATTATTAACGGAGAAGGACATTCCGAAAAAATAGTGGACATTCTCTTTTCCGAAAATTTTTGTTCTCTTTTCCGAAAATAAAAATTAGGACTTTTCCGAAAAATTAAAACGTGCACCGTTTCCATAAGCCAGATAAAAAACGTGGTGCCTGTAGTTTTCCACGGTCTATTGAAAGTAGGTTTTTTGAGAGAAAAAATGTATGCTTTATGACCATAAGAGAAATATGGAAGCATCAGGAATGGCTATCCGAACTACAGGCGGACAAGTATGCAAGATGACAACTTGATCTTCATGTAAGTTTCATTGTCCTCTGTATCTGCAATTAAACCCATGACAAAACTGTTGTCCAACACATTACAGCAAGCAAAAGATGACCTGGTCAGTTACTCAAAATAGAAAAGAGAAGAGGAAACATTTACAATTACTGTAAAATTTCAAGCACATGTCACAATTCACAAGTAAAATTAACAATAAAAACACAAATGACAAATAAAAGACAAAAAAAAAAAACAGCAGGATTTGGTACCGACACTAACAAAAACCAGCTGAATAAACAAAAAAAACCAAGTATAGGTCGATATCTAACTACATAACTACTATATTGTACAAGAAAGGGATAAAACAAAGCATTAGTTTGAAAGTTTCCCTGTAAAATAACTTTTCGGAAAGGGATGTCAAGTTTTTCCGAAACGTCCATTCAACATTCAAGAATTTTTTTTTTTTTTCGGAAATGTCCTGCACCCATTATTAAATAAACATGCCATTTCCTAAAATCAGATTAGCAGGTGATTTTAAGACCTTTGTTGATTGCCAATAAAGAAATCTCATTGGCACAAGAATGTGCTCTGTGCTTCCTGTGTTAAACATTACCAAAAACTGACAAAAATTTGTAGATCTGGAGGAAGTATGATATTTGTGACGTTATAATCAGGATTTGATGACGTTTCTGCACCAATTCACTTGAGTTTTGCTTTAAGCAATATATCAACTGTGATATTCCAAATAAAGTTTAAAGGGAAACTCCATTTGAAAATATTGCTAGGTCTGGGGGCCAAATATGTCTCTTATCGTACATATTCCTTTCTCCAGTTTTGGGTTTGAGAGAATTTCTTGACTTTTTGGTTAGAGAGAATTAAAAAGAATATGCAACAAGATCAGATTTGTATTAATGAGATACAAGTGTATGCCACATATAAAAAACATTAGTAAATTTCATAAAGATCTTATAGAAATGGTATAAATTGACATCCTGACTTGTATTCTTGCTTCGGTATTCGTTTGCCGATGTATGTGTTCTAAAAACAGTATCTCATAATTCTTTAGAATAGTACTTAACACTAACAAATCTCTTGTATGAGCTTTAATACAGTTTTTATACGACCGCAAAAATTTTGCGGTCGTATTATGTTATGGCGCAGTCGTCAGCGTCGGCGTCTGTGGCCAGCATAACTTTGTTTCTAGTGGACAGATCATCTTCAAATTTCAGTATGTGGCTTCTTGGCATAATGGCTATCCCGGGTTTAAATTTCGGGTTTATGGCCCCACCTGTTTCAGAAAAAGGGGCCAAAAAGGGGTAAAATTGGGTATTTTTGTGTCTGTGGACAGCATAACTTTGGTTCCAGTGAACAGATCATTTTCAAATTTTAGTATGATGTTTCTTGGCACATGCTTTAGCCCGGGCTATAATTTTATGTTCCTGGCCCTGCCCGTTTTAGAAAAAGGGCCAAAAGGGGTTAAATTGGTTGTTTTCACATATTTGACTGTAGAATCTTTATTATTTATCAGATTTTGATGGGGTTTCATTCAGTAAACTCCTTAGAAAATTTCCAATCTGGAGTATGCCAACGGATTTCACATGGCATGTACCATTCACGAGATAAATGGGTCCCAAAAGGGGCGAATTTCAAAAATTTCATTTTTTTATTTTTAGTCCGATTTTGATGCAATTTTTTCCAAAGGATTCCTAATGAAAAATTATCACAGCGCTATACATTTAGATTTTTGGTAACTTGTTTCCTTACCCAGCTATGAGGGGCCGAAGGGGGCCAAAATCGTAAATTTACAGATAACCAAAAAATTTTATTTTTCATCGGATTTCGATGGGATTTTTTTCTTTGGATTCCTCTTGATGTAAGCTTTCAGTATTATGTCAATGGATTTGGCGTAGCTCTTACCGTTTCCGAGCTATGGGGGGCTGAAGGGGCCAAAATTGTAAATTTACAGATAACCTAAAATTTTTATTTTTCTTCGGATGTCGATGGGATTTTTTTCTTTGGATTCCTCTTGATGTAAGCTTTCAGGAGTATATGACAACAGATTTGGCGTAGCTGTTACCGTTTCCGAGCTATGAGGGGCTGAAAGGGGCCAAAATTGTAAAGTTACAGATAACCTAAAATTTGTATTTTTCATCGAATTTCGATGGGATTTTATTCTTTGATTCCTCTTTATGTAAGCTTTCAGTTATATGTCAGCGGATTTGGCATAGCTCTTACAGTTTCCGAGCTATGAGGGGCCAAAGGGGCCAAAATCGTAAATTTACAGATAACCTAAAAAATGTATTTTTCGTCGAATTTCGATGGGATTTTTTTCTTTGGATTCTACTTGATGTAAGCTTTCAGTAGTATTCAACGGATTTGACGTAGCTCTTGCTGTTAACAAGCTATGAGGGGCCGAAGGGGGCCAAAATCGTAAATTTACAGATTACCTTAAATTTTTATTTTTCATCGCATTTCGATGGGATTTTTTTCTTTTGAGTCCTCTTTATATAAGCTTTCAGCATCATGTCAATGGATTGGGCTTAGATCTTACCGTTTCTGAGCCATAGAGGGTCAAAGAGGAATCATAAGGAGTCATAAGGGCTAATTTTTATTTTCCCTAGTTTGTGTCCAGCTAATTACTCAGTCAATCTCCTTATTGCGTCCATCTAATTATTGTGTCAAGCTCTTTCCTATGTCCATACTCACTTTAAATTACACTTTTTCAAATTTTAGTGGACGACATGCTGCGGTTGTATCATGCTGCGCTCGGCGTAGCCCTTTATTACAACTGTAATTTGTTGATGTTCTGACTAAAATCAGGAGCTGTCCTCAATGCATGTATATTTATAGTATAACATAGTAGGTCAGGAATGTTCAAATTTCCATGTAATGTTGACCCAAATAACTGTCCATCTGATTATCACCTATATTTAATCTACAGACAATCAATATGAAGCTTCATTAAAATTCATTCATAACCATCAAATGATTAATATTATTGATTGAACATTATTGATGAAGGGCAACCTTATCCTCTGGGTATATTATCAGCTAATAGTGATTGTATTAACACAGTATAGCTATTAAATTGATTGGAATAACATATGAAATTTTAGATAAATCTCAGATGACAATCATGGAGTTCCAAATATACAACAGAAACCAGGACACTTTATGTTGTCTGAATTTGTACCACCCAGTTTTGTTGTAATTGTCCCTTTGTTAGTTAACAAATGCAGGTATTAGATAAATGGTATTGTATGGTTACTATAGTCTAGTTCACATAAGATACTAATTTCATCAATGTTTTCATTTAGGTTTAATTGACTGTCCATCTTTTATTAAGGCTCATCGTATGATTTTAAATATAAGGCCGAAAATAAAATATAGTTTGTTTCCCCTCCCGCGACCGACCCGCTAAAATCGCTGCGACCCAAAAAATTTTATCGACAGTTGCTTATCAATTTTTTTTTGTCTCTAGTCAAAAAGAGTTTGTTATGTGTAAAAAAAAAGGGGTTTTCCGAATATATTTGAAAATTGAAGTAAAATTTTTTATTTGAAGAAAAAAATAAAATAATTTTCCTACCTACCCATAACCTGAACAACCCAGTTGGGGAGGGGAGATAAAAATAATTTTAATGTTGGCCTAATACTAGTATATATTTACCTACATTGAATGTACCAGTTCAGTACAAATGTACCTACATTGAATGTACCAGTTCAGTACAAATGTACCTACATTGCTATACCCAGTATTCATTTCACCAACAGTATACCTGTACATGTACTATACCTACATTTTATATGTCATTACACATACCTATATGGTATGTATCAGTATACATGTTCAAATATTATATGTAACAGTACATATGGGCCTACTACATTGTATATGTCAGTATGTCATACACATAAACTTTTTTTTTGTACCTATGTACATATGTTGTATATACCAGTACACATGTACCTACAATACATGTAACAGTACACTGGTGCCTACATTGTATATGTCAGTACACATGTACTGACATGTACATTGTATGTACCAGTACTCAGGTATTTGTATTGTACCAGAGACATATAATTATAGAGATTGCCAACTTGAATATCACCCCATATTAATCACAACAAACATGAAACGGCCACATCAGAACTTCTTCAACTACGTATAATATAGTCGACATATTTCTAAACAGAAAAGTGAATTGTTTTCCCTAATTATTTTATTGTGTATTTTAGAAAATTTGAATTAGAAATATTAATCAACAAAGAAATATTGGTGGAGACTTTGTGTGGAAATCTGACGAGAGAGATCATGGTGTGCCTTGTTTACTTTTGAAACTCCTCTTTTATTTCCGTGATTACAACTTCCTAGTTATGAAAACTTGAAAGTATTTTACCTTGTTGATAGAGTTTATTGGTAGAGTTTAGATAGTTTTAATATGATATTTTCATATATTATCAAGATATTTGCGATTTATGTTTGTTAAGTGGAAGTTTTATTGATATCGTCATGAATATTTGTCATGTTGGCAATCTCTTTAGCTATATGACTCTGATTATACGGGTACATAACAGTACACATGTGCCTACATTGCTTCTGTCAGTACACATACCTACATGGTATGTATCAGTATACATGTACTTACATATAAATTGTCATAAATAGAGATTATTTTATGGCATTTTTCATATTATATCTTGTTATACCCCCGCTCCGTAGGAGAGGGGGGTATACTGTTTTACCCTTGTCCGTCTGTCTGTCCGTCCGTCCGTCCGTCCGTCCGTCCGTCCGGAACATCTTTCGTCAAGGATTTCTCAGCTTCTGTTTGTAGTAATGATTTGATATTTGGTCTGAAGCTTAAGTATGATGAGTTGTATCGTGTCTCCCCATTTCAAGTCTGTGACTTATCTACTTCCTGTTTGACGATAACTTTGATTTTTTCCCATTATAGCTATATATTGAAATTTTTCGTCAAGGATTTCTCAGCTTGTGTATGTAGTATTGATTTGGTATTTGGTCTGAAGCTTAAGTATGATGAGTTGTATTGTGTCTCCTTATTTCAAATCCGTAACTAATCTACTTCCTGTTTGACTATAACTTTGATTATTTCCCATTATAGCTAAATATTGAAATTTTTCATCAAGGATTTCTCAGCTTGTGTATGTAGTAATGATTTGATATTTGGTCTGAAGCTTTAGTATGATAAGTTGTACTGTTTCTCCCATTTTCAAGTCAGTAACTGATCTACTTTCTGTTTGACAATAACTTGGATTTTTCCCATATAAGCCTTCATGAAGGATATCTTGGCTTGTGTATGGAGTAATGATTTGATGTTTGGCCTGAAGCTTTAGTATGATTAGTTTTGTCGTGTCTCCCCTTTTCAAGTCCATAACTCATCTACTTCCTGTTTAATGGTAACTTTATCATTGCAACGATGCCAATGCTTGTATTGTGTCCACGCTTGTACTGTGTCCATGCTTGTATTATGTCCACACATACTTAACTTAGCATTGCCATATTGATTCAGGGTTCAATGAGCGGGGGTATAACTGGCTGCCTTTCGGCGACAGCTCTTGTATCATCCTGAGACATCCATCTTAGCCAGAAGGCCGAAGGCCAGAAGGCTAATATGGGTCAAGGGATGATATGGGATATGATATGAAAAATGCCATATCATAAACTATTTATCATATACTTCAACAATTGACCAGCTTTACTCTTCTTTATTTCATAGAAAATGAAATCATGCAAACAAAAAAATCATCTGTAAAATGTATGTCATTTAGTCAGTGTTGTTTTCAATGGAATTTGTTTCAAAGGGAGCATGTTGGTTTCATTTTGGACATCACTATCCAAAATTACAGTAACTTTCAGTGGCGGATCCAGACTTTCTGCTAAGGGGGGGCCCGACCAATATTTTTTTCAAAAGGGGGGGCCCGGAACCCAATTTTTTTAAAAACCCCTAGGAATTTTAAATATTTTCCGACCTAAGGGGGGGCCCGGGCCCACCCGGGCCCCCCCCTAAATCCGCCACTGAACTTTGGTATTTTGTTTTTCTTGTACCATTTAATATAAGCACTTTTGTACTGAAAGTTGTAAATGAACTGCTATGAAACATTTTTGCACAAGATCATGTAAATGATATTGTGGGGGTTTTGTCATAGCTTATACATTCACTTACATTTGTACATTTATTGTTAATGCTTATATTTGATAAAGGGTCCTGGATAACTGAAAAGTGATTCAAGGTGAACATTTGGCTTAATCTTTTCTAACACTGGTATTTTTCTTCACAAAACGACAAAGTGTTTTCATAACAACAGGGTCATTAACTGGAACAACTACATAATAGTAAGAAACTTGTGACATATATAAACTAAAAATCCGCAAAAAAGTTGCTTGTTCCCATGAAATAAATACATTGTTTTATAACTTGAGTCTGCAAAATTATACTGAAATATGTGAATTTTTGTTTATTCCATGAATTGGAAAATGTCATGCAGTTGTCATTTTGAAAAATCCATATATTTTACCCCATGTACATGTAATACGGATCTCACATTATATGCCCATATAATACGGATTTCATATTACAACCCCTGAAGATATGACTGGCTTCGTTCCTTCTTTATGCCACATGGAAAAAGGCACATACATATATCTTGAGTTAGTATATGATAAATGCATGTACATGAACCTACATTGTATGCATAAGTACACACGTACCTTCATTATCCCCGCTCTTTCTAAGAAAGTTCGGGATGGTCTGTCCGTCCGTCCATCCATCCATCACACTTTTCTTTCCTACATTTTTGGATTTAGGGATTTGATTTTGTTGTAGAATTGTTGCATATAGTCTGCAGATGCGCAATAAGCTTTCGGATTTTCAATATTGGTCTTGGTGCAAACAAGAGGCCCCATGATGTCAATTTTTACAAAGACCCAAAGATGTGGATTAGACACATGTGGCATGTGACGCAAACTCCTCTTACATTTTTTGATTTAGGGATCAAATCTTTCTGCAGAATTGTTGCATATAGTCTATAGATTTGCAATAAGCTTTTGGAATTTCGGTTCCGGTTCCAACTTTGGTAAATTTCCTGAAAATGTCAAAGACGCATATTTTTTTTTTAATTTTGGCTTATTATCTTATATTCTGACAAGTGTTTGGTAAAAAACAAAATTCTGATGACTTAGGATTCTGAAAGGCGGTTCCAGTTTTGGTAAATTTCCTGAAAGTCTCAAAGACCACTTATTATTTGGAATTCTACCTAGCAACCTTATTTAAAATGTTTGTGTAGTTTAGGACGAACATTTTCATCAATTGGATTTCAAAAATATTTTATTCCAATTTTGGTAAATTTCCTGAAAGTCTCAAAGACCACTTATTTTTTGGAATTCTACCTAGCAACCAT
>MJUU01053363.1:13380-28911 GCA_002080025.1 Modiolus philippinarum
TATAGTCAAAGTGGAGATAATTTTTAATTTTGATATAAAAAGAGGCTATTGATATGCTAATTATAGTTTTCATAACAAGAAAGAATTGTATATCGATGGATATCAACTAGAGTTATGTAATTTCAAAATGTAATAAACGAGCCTTTGGCCAGTTTATTATATTTGAAATTACATAACGAGAGTTGATATCCAGCTATATACAATTCTTTCAAGTTGTTAAAACTATTTCTCTTATGATTTCTCTTATAACAACTGTTTTCTGTGTCAAACAGGGAGTGCAGGGATAGCTGTCGTTTCCGACAACATCTAGTTACATATAGCAGTATACATGTACCTATATTGTATGTTGTATGTAACATGTACCAGTAAAAAATCACCTGCATTGTATGAAGCAAAATGTTAGTACCTACATTGTATGCAGTATACATTGACCTACATTATGTTTATACCAGTACACAATTACCTGAATGGTATATATCAAAACTTATGTATCTACATGTACATACATGTATACAAGTATACATTGTATACGTATGTACCAGTACATATTCAACTTTTATTGTTTGTAGCTGAATTCTCAGTATTTCAGTTATACATATATATATACTATATATAGTCAAAGTGGAGATAATTTTTAATTTTGATATAAAAAGAGGCTATTGATATGCTAATTATAGTTTTCATAACAAGAAAGAATTGTATATCGATGGATATCAACTAGAGTTATGTAATTTCAAAATATAATAAACAAGCCTTTGGCCAGTTTATTATATTTGAAATTACATAACGAGAGTTGATATCCAGCTATATACAATTCTTTCGACTTGTTAAAACTATTTCTCTTTTGATTTTCATAATATTTAGTGCTGAACTGTTGTTTTTGTTTCAAACAGCAACACCGTTGCTAGGTAACGTTAATCACAGCCAACGAGATTTCACAGTGGTCCAATAAAAACGTCAGAAAAATAATAGCACATCACGTGTGATGTGTTATTACTTGGCGCTTGACCAATGAAATTCCCGTAAAAGCGATTCAAAATGTTCATTTCTTACTCCAGCTTCAAAGTCTCATTATGTACCACAAATAAGTATTCGTGCAAGGAATAGATAATAAGCGTGCATCATAAGAGAATTAAAATTATCTCCACTTTGACCATATATAACTAACTTGGTACAGGGAGATAACTGACTGATGTTCTTTATTATGATGCATATTCAGCTTTACACAGTGATGGTATTAAAAGCCCTGTCAGATGCATGATTGTTAAAATTTAATTTTTATGTCCGCTTAAAATCTATTTTGTCATATTCTGTTTGATAGCTAGCTATTTTGCTTTCATGATTGTCAAATGAATTGATTTGCTTAGCCTTACATTGTTTGAAGGTCAGATAAACTTTTTTTTTTCTCGTTCTTTGAAAATTTCACATGCATCATTTATACATGTATGGGAAAATCATCTGCAACGGAATATCATTGAGTGTGTTCTGTTTTATTTGTTTTTGTGAATGGTATTTTTGTTGTCCAGTTTTCAGACCAATCAGGAAGATATTGTGAAGTTTGAAACATGTCCGTGTATTTTTTTTTATTCAGGATGTACCCACTTCGTTTATATTATGGTACAATTATATGCTAGAGTTATCAAAATGGTAAAAAAAATTGAAAGAAATGTTATATATGTTTTCAGAGTGGAAAACAGAGGTTGGTAGGTACTTCTAATGCCACTAATACACAGGCTTATAACTAGATTGTTTGACAAATTTCTTGACATTTTTTTCACTGTAAATCACTTTGATCTCTTGTTGGTAAATCCACTCTGATTTTTTTGCAAGTTCAATGAAAGTCATAATTCATGTCTTGAGTGTCTACATTTATATGATTACTGAGTCATATTTTTTCTTATGTCAACAATGTATATCTACTAGGTACCTAAATCTTTTTTTTTTTTTTTTACATAATCATTAAACTCTTGTTTAGGATTAGAATTTTAAAACATTGAGATTTTTTTATCAGTTTATCCCAAGATGCTTTAAAGTTTTCCATTTGAGAAACAAATATTATTAAACCATCACAATAATTCATATGGCCTTTTAGCAACTGCTAATTAAATTAATTAGAATTTGGATATACAATATTTAGACATACAATATTTGGACACAAGACAGCCATACTTATGAAAAAGAGTTCTTTGTTTTACTTGTATCTGATTTGATTTGTCTATTCTAATAGAAAAATAAATAAAACAATACTATTTTGTATAAACAGAATGCAGTTATCCTTTTTCTCTTTGAAGATCAAATTTTAGGTATGAGTTACTTCCCTTGAAGTGTAGGAAAAAGTGTTGACTTTCTGTAGCACATTGCAATGACTGTGATATACAAAACATTCAAGTACACCATAAATATTTAAATTAACCAGACTTCCTGATTTATAAACCTATCAAATGCTTTTGTAAACCTAAGCTAAAAAAGGTGGTGGTTGTAAAAATGCATGGCTCAGACAGATTTCAGAAATACAATTATCACAATTCCGAACAAGGAAGATAAGTTTTATTGTATTGGAAGAAATATATAGGAAGTAATTTAAAATTTTTTTTTAAAATCTTGTTGGAGAACATCTTTGCATAGTGCCAGGATAATTTCCTAGAAAAGATAAATTTGATCAATAGAGATATACCTATAAATCATACTAGTTGAATTAAACATAGCAAAGATACTTTCCTTGTCCATTTACATCATATTGAAATTGGTTTGGTTTTGAACCTTTACCATCTTACTTACAGAAGTGAATGGTTTTAAATAAACTTTACAGTTTTTTATGCCCCCGCCACGAAGTGGAAGGGGCATATAGATTTACCCTTGTCTGTCCGTCCGTCCGAACGTACGTAACGTACTTACGACTGTACGTCCAGATGTTAAGTTTTGCGTTTAGGTCCATATTTTGGTAACCTCTTGTAATATTTTAATATTACATCAGTTTATGTGCCTTGGTAAGTTCTACAAGATTCACGCTTTGAGTGACTTTTGTTAAATTTTGAGTTTAAGTCCATTTCTCATCAACTACACATCATACTACAATGATGTTTTATCAAATTAAGTGGCTTTGACCTTTATTTTACACTTGAGTGACTTTTGTTAAATTTTGTGTTAAGGTCCATTTCTCATCAACTACACATCATACCACAATGATGTTTCATCAAATTAATCACCTCGTGTTGACCTATATTTTACGCTTGAGTGACTGTTGTTAAATTTTGCATTTTAGTCCATTTCTCAACAACTAAACATGATATCACTATGGTGTTGTATCAGATATATCACTTTGATGGATGCTATCCAAATCAAGGACAATTTAGTGTCTTTGACCTACATTTTACGCTTGAGTGACTTTTGGTAAATTATGTGTTTTAAGTCATTTCTATACAACTACACAATATAACATTATGATGTTTCATGAAATGACTCATCTTAGTGAAAACTACCAGATTCTTAAACAATTTGTTGACTTTGACCTACATTTTACACTTGGTTGACTTTGTTAAATTTTTGCATTAGGCGAATTTATTAGCAACTTGGTGGTTAATCAAATAAATCACCATAGTGAGTACTGCATAATTCATGGTTAATTTTATAACCTGACCAATATTTTATGCTTCAGCGACTTTAGTTGGGTATTTTTTGTTTACGTCCATTAGTAAACAAATATTGAATGAATAATCATATGTAACCGTACTTCTTGATGATTCCATCCCAATTCAGTGACAGGGAACTTAATTCCATTGATGATTGGCCAAGGTTATCTATTGCGATAAATTTGTCGGTGGGGCATCCATGTTTTATAAACACATTTTCTAGTTCTATAGTAGCATTGAGTAATTGTCTATGAGCATTTGTTATTCAAAGAATAGCACTCTTTTTTTGTTAAGATTCCCAATACATGTTCAATCAGATATAAGCAGTCTTTTGAGTCTTTTTGATCCATAACAGTAATTTTTTAACATTGTTAGACAATTACCATCTTTTCAAATTTAAACATTCACAATTTGCTGAACTCTGTCAAAAGCCTTACTCGCATAAAATACAAAAAACCAAAGTTGCATCATAATATATAAAAATATCATATTTTAAGGCCCTACAATAATAGGATAAAACTTCCGTACAATTATCCGTTAACCTGGTGAAACTCATTACATAATGATGTTATAGCCTACAATACTATGTATTTTTCTAGCATTCAACAGACCCCTGTAAAAGGAGTCTTGTCCAATGAAAATAATTTTCAAAATCATGATAAATTTCCAAAATTGTGTATTTATCCCTACAATTTGATTTCCCAATGACAAGATTTTGATTTAAAAACTTCCCAAATAAGCCTCAAACTCCCTTTTCCCAAATTACTCTGATATACCCCTAAATTCTTTACAATAAAACTTTCATAAGATTCCCCATTTATCTGGTGAGGATGTACCCTTCACCCATGTATCATATGTAACATAATGACATTATGCCTTACATTTTTCTAAAAAAAAAACATTCTGTCGTACAAACAATACATTGTATATATAAAATGAAAGCTGACACTTCCTTTTTTGTAAAATGTTTTTTTTTGCTATTATATGAGGATATTTGAATAATCTTTTTAATTCATTGTCTTGAAAATAC
This sequence comes from Modiolus philippinarum, assembly GCA_002080025.1. Classification (NCBI taxonomy): domain Eukaryota; kingdom Metazoa; phylum Mollusca; class Bivalvia; order Mytilida; family Modiolidae; genus Modiolus; species Modiolus philippinarum. The sequence goes on from MJUU01053363.1 coordinate 18,040, forward strand.
TAAAAACTTTCTTGAAGTCTTAGACAAAGACAATTGAATAATAGACAAAATTTGACTATGCTAGTAATCTTCCATTTCTTTTCATATTTATTCACAAGGATTAGTTGTGGATTCTCATACTAACAGAGTGATCTCCCTTTGACTACTAACACTTCACATAGCTATAGTAGAGTTATGTTTATAGGTGTATACATTTGTAGATAATCATGTTCACCATGATTTAAAATGTATATTTTTATATTTTCTTAAAGAATATGCAATAGATTTGTATTGTGCTTGTGATTTCTAATTCCATTAAAATACTGATAAATTCCAAGTATGGATAATTTGGTTTTCTAAAGTACATGTAATTTCATGTGTATTTTATAACTATTAGGTACACAGTAAATCAAATCTGTATATATTTAATATGTCATTTTTCTTTGTAGGCATGTACCAAAGAAGGTTACCTCATGAAACAAACAAATTTTCAGGTAGTTATCAAAATATTTTCACTTGTAAAAAATCTAGTGATTGTCATTTACTACACAATTAATAATGACTTATATCTAATTAGAAAAAACAAAAACAAAAACAAACAAAGGAAACAAAAACACACAAAACCAAACAAACAAAAAAGCCCAAAAAACAAAACAAACCTTACTCATTAAGGATATTTTTCTGGTCTCATTCTTCTTGGAGTGTACATGTACAGCTTGGTCCATCATGCCTGATCCATCAGTCCTGTACAATGATTTTAAGCCCGGACATCAACCTTGTAAAACCAAAGAACTTGAAACATTTTTATACGACCGCAAAAATTTTGCAGTCGTATTATGGCATTGAGCTGGCATTGGCGTCTGGACAGCATTACTTTGGTTCTAGTGGATGGATTGTTATCAAATTTTAGTTTGATGTTTGTTGGCACATGTTTAAGCCCGGCTATTAATTTCGTGTTCCTTGCCCTGCTCGTTTTAGAAAAAGGAGCCAAAAAGGGGTTAAATTTGGTATTTTTGTGTCTGTGGACAGCATAACTTTTGTGGATCATTTTCAATTTTAAGTATGATGTTTCTTGGCACATGCTTAAGCCCGAGTTTTAATTTCACATTCCCTGCCCTGATGGTTTCAGAAAAAGGGGCAAAAAAGGGGTTAAATTAGGTATTTTCGTGTCTGTGGACAGCATAACTTTCGTTCTAGTGGATGGATTGTTTTCAAATTTTAATATAATGTTTCTTGGCACATTCTTGAGAACTGTTTTTTTTCCTTTAGTTTGTTGCCCCACCCATTTCAGAATTAGGGGCCAAAAAGGGTTAAATTGGGTGTTTTCATATATCTGACTGTAGAATGTTTAGTATTTATCAGATTTTGATGGCATATCTTTCAGTGTACTCCTTACAAAATTTCTAATCTGCAGTATGCCAACGGATTTCATGTGGCATATACCATTCACGAGATAAATGGGGCCCAAAAGAGGCAAATTTCAAAAATTTAATTTTTAGTTCACCTGGCCTAAAAGGCCATGTGAGCTATTGCCATCACTTGGCGTCCGTCGTAAACTTTTTATACGACTGCAAAAATTTTTGCGGTCGTATATTGGTATGTCGTCGTCGTCGTCTGTAGACATTTTTGTTTTTGGTCAATAACTTTTGTTCCAGTAGATCAATCCTTATGAAATTTAAAATAATGTTCTTTGGTACAAAAGGAAGGCTTGCAGTAGTTTTGGTCATTGTGACCCCACCCGTTTTTAAAAAAGGGGCCAAAAAGGGTTAAATTAGGCGTTTTCACAGAATCTTTATTATTAATTGGATTTAGATGGGATTTCTTTCAGTGTGCTCCTGAGGAAATTTCCAATCAGTATTAAGACAACGGATTTCATGTAGCATGTACCGTTCCAGAGATAAATGGGCCCAAAAGGGTCGAATCCAAAAAATTATTTTTTTATCTTTTGTCTGATTTTGATAAAGTTTTTTCAATGGATTGCTTATGAAAAATTAATAAGGCGTTCAGCTTTTAGATTTTTGGTAACTTTTTTGCTTACCTAGCTATGAGGGGCCAAACGGGGCCAAATTGCTAATTTGTAGATTACCGAAAATTTTTATTTTTCATGGGATTTTTATCGGATTTTTTCTTTAGATTCCTCTTGATATAAACTTTCAGTAGTATGTCAACGGATTTGTCGTAGCTCTTATGTTTTTGAGCTATAAGGGGTCGAAGGGGCCAAAACTGCAAACTTGCAGATTACATGAAATTTTTATTTTTTGTTGGATTTCGATGGGATTTTTTTCTTAGGATTCCACTTGATATAAGCTTTCAGTAGTTAGTCAATGGATTTGGTGTAGCTCTAACCGCAAGGGGTCAAAGAGTAATCTTAAGGAGTCAAAAGGGCTAATTTTCATTTTCCCTAGTTTGTGTCCAGCTAATTACTGGGTCAGTCCCCTTATTGTGTCCATGCAATTATTGTGTCAAGCTCTTTAGTATGTCCACATTCACTCGTTCAAATTTCAGTGGTCGACATGCTGTGGTCATATCATGCTGCGCATGGGGTAACCCTTTATTAAAAAATCTTCTCCTCTGAAACCGCTGAACCAAATTTAAGCAAACTTGGCTTGAATCATTACTAGGGTATGTAGATTCAACATTATGTTTGATTAGTCCGAGGACCAAACAACATGGCTGCCATAACTAAAAATAGCACATAGGGGTAATTTGCTGTTTTTATACGACCGCAAAAATTTTGCGGTCGTATTATGGTATGGCGCTGGCGTCGACGTCGGCGTCTGTGGACAGCATAACTTTGGTTCTAGTGAACGGATTGTTACCAAATTTTAGCATGATGTTTGTTGGCACAAGCTTAAGCCCAGGTTTTAATTTCGCGTTCCCTGCCCAACCCGTTTTTGAAAAAGGGGCCAAAAAGGGGTTAAATTAGGTATTTTTGTGTCTGTGGACAGCATAACTATGGTTCTAGTGGACGGATTGTTTTCAAATCTAAGTATGATGTTTCTTGGAACATTCTTGAGAAGCCCTTTTTTCCTTTAGTTTTTGGCCCCACCCATTTCAGAATTAGGGGCCAAAAAAGGGTTAAATTGGGTGTTTTCTCATATTTGACTGTAGAATCTTTATTATTTATTGGATTTTGATGGGGTTTGTTTCAGTGTGCTCCTGAGGAAATTTCCAATCTGGGGTATGCCAACGGATTTCACGTAGCATGTACCACTCACGAGATAAATAGGGCCAAACAGGGGCTAATCTCAAAAATTTTTTTTTTTTAATTTTAAGTCCGATTTTGATGCAGTTTTTTTCAATGGATTCCTTGTGAAAAATTAATATGGCACTCAGCTATTAGATTTTTGGTAACTTGTTTCCTTTCCCAGCTATGAGGGGCCGAAGGGGCCAAAATTGCGAATTTGCAGATAATGTGGAATTTCTATTTTTCATCGGATTTCAATGGGATTTTTTCTTTGGATTCCCCTTGATCTAAGCTTTCAGAGGTATGTCAACGGATTTGGCATAGCTCTTACCGTTTCCGAGCTACAAGGGGTCAAAGGGGCCAAAATTGCAATTTTTCTAAATATGTCAAATCTTTATTTTTCATCGGATTTCCATGGGATTTTTTTCTTTGGATTCCTCTTGATCTAAGCTTTCAGTAGTATGTCAATGGATTTGGCGTAGCTCTTACCGTTTCTGAGCTACTAGGGGTCAAAGGGGCCAAAATTGCAATTTTTCTAAATATTTCAAATCTTTATTTTTCATCAGATTTCGATGGATTTTTTTGTTTTATTTCTATGGATGTAAAGTGTTAGTTGATAGTAACATATTTTGCATAGCTCTTACAGTTTTTTTTATCACTTAGTGATCAAAAGGGTTGATTTTTTCCGTAGTTTGTTTCCAGCTAATAACTGTGTCAAGCTTCTTTTTGTGTCCATCTAATTATTGTGTCAAGCTCTTTACTGTGTCCACATTCACTTTGAACTACTTTTGTTGAAATTTCAGTGATTGACATGCTGCGGTCGTATCATGCTGCGCTCAGCGTAGCCCTTTATTGGCAAATAACTCAAAAACCATAACAGATATAAAAAATCTGACAATGTAAAAGTTATCAGCAGAACAAGATCTACCTGCCCTGCAATTTTGAAGAAAATCTGAAAACCCGTCTTGGAGTTATTGCCCTTTTTCCACGAAATTTTCAAAATTTTGATATTTTTTATTTTTTATCTTAAAAACTATAACAGATAGAGGTCAACTTTAAATTGCGAAGAAAATCTGAATACGTATAGGAGTTATTGCCCTTTATTGGTCAAATTTTTTGTAACTTTATACATTTTGCCTTGTATTTCAATAAAGATTTGAGATAGAGATTAAGATTTAAAGCAAAAATGTTTAGTATGTCAAGGACTACATTATATCTTCATGGTGGAAGTTGTGGACAAAGATGGCCGCCAGCGGGGAACTTAGTTTAACATTGGACCTTATGGGAAAACGCATTCAAAGATCTTCCCCTCTGAGACTACTTGGCCAGTTGGAACCATACTTGGTTACAACTGTCCTTAGTTGGTTCCCTTTGAAAAATGTGTCCGGCAAGTTCCCATCAGATCCAAGATGGCCGCTAGCAGGGAACTTAGTTTAACATTGGACCCTATGGGAAAACTTATTCAAAGATCTTCTCTGAGACTACTTGGCCAATTGGAACCCTACTTGGTCACAACTGTCCTTAGTTGGTCTCCTTTGAAAAATGTGTCCTGCAAGTTCCTATCAGATCCAAGATGGCCGCCAGCGGACAACATAGTTCAACATTGGACCCTATGGGAAAACATATTCAAGGATCTTCTCCTCTGAGACTACCTGGCCAATTGGAACCATAATTGGTCACAACTGTCCTTAGTTGGTCCCCTTAAAAAAATGTCCAGTAAGTCCCATCAGATCCAAGATGGCTGCCAGTGTGGAACTTAGTTTAACATTGGACCCTATGGGAAAACACATTCAAAGATCTTCTCCTCTGAGACTACTTGGCCAGTTGGAACCATAATTGTCACAATTGTCCTTAATTGGTTCCCTTTGAAAAATGTGTCAGGCAAGTTCCCATCAGATCCAAGATGGCCGCTAGCTTGGAACTTAGTTTAACATTGGACCCTATTGGAAAACTTATTCAAAGATCTTCTCTGAGACTACTTGGCCAATTGGAACCATACTTGGTCACAACTGTCCTTAGTTGGTCTCCTTTGAAAAGTGTGTCTGGCAAGTTCCCATCAGATCCAAGATGGCCGCCAGCGGACAGCATAGTGCAGCATTGGACCCTATGGGAAATATATTCAAAGATCTTTTCCTCTGAGACTACCTGGCCAATTGGAACCAAAATTGGTCACAACTGTCCTTAGTTGGTCCCCTTGAAAAATGTGTCGGGCAAGTCCCATCAGATCAACAAGATGGCTGCCAGTGGGGAACTTAGTTTAACATTGAACCCAATGGGAAAACACATTCAAAGATCTTCTTCTCTGATACTACTTGTCCAATTGAAACCATACTTGGTCACAACTGTCCTTAGTTGGCCCCCTTTAAAAAAATGTGTCTGGCAAGTTCCCATCAGATCCTAGATGGCCACCAGTGGGGAACTTAGTTTAACATTGGACCCTATGGGAAAACACATTCAAAGATCATCTCCTCTGACACAGTCGGCCATATTACATCTAGGTTTATTATCACACTAGAAATGAGACCCTTTATAGTTGAGGTTATTGTCTATTCTAGATTTGGACCAGGTGAGCTACAGGCTCTTGAGAGCCTGTTGTTTTATTTTGAGTCCAATTTTGATGCAGTTTTTTGCAATGGATTCGTTGTGACAAATTAACATAGCCTTGCACCATTAGATTTTGTATAACTTGTATCCTTTCCAAGCTATGAGGGGCCCAAACGGGACCAAAATTGCAAATACATGGATTACTAAAATTTTTTATTTTTCATCTGAGCCAAAGGGATTTTTAGCTCACCTGGCCAAAGGCCATGTGAGCCTTTGCTATCACTCGGCGTCCATCGTCCGTCCGTCCGTTAACTTTTATTCAAAGATCTGCTCCTCTGAAACTGCTGGGGCAATACTAACCAAACTTGGCCTGAATCATCACCAAGGTATGCTGATTTTTATGTCCGTAGACCAAACAACATGGCCGCTATTACTAAAAATAGAACATTGGGGTAAATTGACGTTTTTGCAAATTATTCGAAAACCGTTACAGATATCAAAATTCTGACAATGTTAAAAATGATTAGCATGATGAGATCTACCTGCCCTGCAATTTTGAAGAATATCCAATAACCCATCTTTGTGTTACTTTTAGTCTTGTATATTGAAATTGGTAGAAGATAGAAGTGAAGTTTTAATTATAAAAATGGTCAGCATAGTAAGATCCACATTTCCTGTAAGTTTGAAGAAAATCTGATGACCCGTGTAGGCATTATGGCCCCTTTTTCTTTGAATTTTCACAATTTTTTAACATTTTTACTTTTATTTCAAAAACTGTTTGAGATGGAGGTTAAATGAGAATTACAAAAGTGCTGAGCTTTTCCAGGACTACAATTTATACATATATCCAGCAGATTAGCATCTCGTCAAAGATGGCTGCCACTAGGGAACATAGTTTAACATAGGACCCTATGGGAAATGCATCCTCTGAAACAACTGAGCCAATGTGGACCAAATTTTGTCACAATAGTCCTCAGGTGGTCCCCTTAAAAGGTTGTGATTTTTGTGGTTGTACCTCATCCAAGATGGCCACCAGTGGGGAACATAGTTTAACATAGGGACCCTATGGGAAATACATTCAAAGGTCTTTTCTCCTGAAACCACTAAAAGCCAATAGGAACCAAACTTGGATACAATTGTCCTTGGCTGGTCCCCTTTAAAGTTTGTGATTTTAATGTTCATACCTCATCCAAGATGGCTGTCAGAACAGGACATAGTTTAACATAGGACCCTATTGGAAATGTATTCAAAGATCTTCTCTGAAACTACTGAGCCAATTTTAACCAAACTTGATCACAATATAGGCATATCAGTAAAGAATCAGGTTAGAAAAAATCTGTGACCTTTTGTTTGAATTGATATTTTATTGTGAAATAATGTAATTAAATGTTTGATATAGGTAAAATATTTAATTTAGGAATGTAAACATTCTTTCTGCACAATGTTTGTTGATTTAATATTTGGATATAAAAAATGCAAGATTTTTAAAAATGTCATATGATGGTTATTTTCTGTAAAACCGCATTTTCAGTATGTTAAATTGGGAACCCACTAAAACCCATCTAGCACATGGAAGATTTATACTTCACATTTCTGCAGTGCAAATTTCATTACAATCGGGCCTATGGAATTTTTTGGCTTTACTGTTAAAAACGTAAATTTTTGTAGTTTTTGCGCGTGATCTTTTGATTTTGACTCGAGTTATGTTCCTTTGGCCACAAATCTTTAGTTTTTTCCCACTTTGAATGTGCTGCCATCTGGCGTTAATTGATATACCTACACAATAGTCTTTAGGTGGTCCCCTTAAAAGTTTGTGATTTTTATGTTCATACCTCATTGAAGGTGGCTGCCAGCAGAGAACATAGTTTAACATAGGGACCCTAAGGGAAATGCATCCAAAGATTTTCTCCTCCGAAACTACCAAGCCAAATTCAACCAAACTTGGTGACAATAGTCCTTGGCTTGTCCCCTTCAAAGTTTGTGATTTTGATGTTTGTACCTCATCCAAGATGGCCGCCAGCTTGGAACATAGTTTGATAAAGGGACCCTATGGGAAATGCATTCACATGTCTTGTCCTCTGAACCTACTGATCCAATTGGAACCAAGTTTGGTTACGATTGTCTTTTGGTGTTCCCTTTTAAAGTTTGTAATTTTTATGTTTGTAGCTCATCCAAGATTGAAAATGTAACATCTGCTGAACTGATTTATAGTATGAATGGGTGGTCTCTTGGTGACAATGAATAAAACCAGTCACCAGGTGAGCGATACAGGCTCATGTGAGCCTCTAGTTTTCTTAAGATTCCTCTCATTGTAGGCTTTCAGTAATATGTCAACAGATTTGGCACAGCTCTTACTGTTTCTGAGCTATACGGGGTCAAAGGGGCCAGAATTGCAATTTTTAGAAGTATGTGAAATCTTTATTTTACATCAGATTTTGATGGGATTTTTTCTTTGGATTCATTTCATTGCAAGTTTTCAGAAGTTTGCCAACAGATTTGACGTAGCTCTTACAGTTCCCGAGCTATAAGGGGTCTAAGGGGCCAAAATTGCAATTATCAGAAATATGTGAAATCTTTTTTTTTGATGGGATATTTTTCTTTGGATTCCTCTCATTGTAAGCTTTCAGCAATATGGCAACGTATTTGGCGCAGCTCTTGTCATTTCCCAGCTATAAGGGTTAAAAGGGAAAAATTTGCAATTATTAGAAATATGTAAAATCTTTATTTTTCATCAGATTTTGATGGGATTTCTTTGGATTATTCTCATTGTAAGCTTTCAGTAGTATGGCAGTAGATTTTGCGTTGCTCTTACAGTCAAAATATGTGAGATCTTTATTTTTCATTGGATTTCAATCTGAGTTTTTTCTTTGGATTTCTTGATGTAAGCTTTTAGTTGGTATTCAACAGATTTTGCTTAGCTCTTATGATATTCTATAAATAAGGGATTAAAAGGGCTAATTTTTATTTTCACTAGTTTTTGTCCAGTTCATTAATGTGTCAATGACCTTGTTGTGTCAAGCAAGTTACTGGTGTCCATATTCATTTTAGTTTACACTGGTTCAAATTTCAGTGGTCGACATGCTGCGGTCGTATTATGCTGCGCTCAGCTTAGCCCTTTATTTGATGTTGTCCTAAATTTTTTATCTACATTTCAACAGAAAACATTTCAATCCTAAATCAATTGGTGAAATTGCTAACTTTTCTTTAGAATGGAAAATATTATGAAAACTGGCAAAATCTGACTAAATCAGGAATAGCATGCTTTCACATAAGATGACTGCCACAAATTTTCATACCCCCCCCCCTCCCCCAAACAAAGTTTGGGGTATATAGGAATCTGACCTTGTATGTCTGTCCTTCTGTCCATCCATCCATGTACCTTTTCCATGCATGTTCTCCAAAATGACTGCTTGGATTTTGATGAAATGTTGCACAGTTGTAGTACACCACATAAAGATGTGCATGAAGTAATATGGTTGCTGCCCGTAATTTTGAAGTGGAAATAATTCCTCTTTGAATATTTTCTGAAAATAATGGCGGGGAGGGTGGCGGGGGGTAGCAAACCTTGTCGGGGCATGTTCTCTTAAATGACTGCTTTGATTTTGATGAAATGTTACACAGTTGTAGCACTTCATCTTACACAGTGGTAGTACTTCATCTGAAGATGTGCATGAAGTAATGTAGTTGCTTCCTTGAATTCATAAGGGGGATGATTTTTTGTTTTGAATATTTTCTGGAAAAAGTGGGAGGAACCTTGTCAGTGCATGTTCTCTTAAACAGATGCTTGGATTTTGATGGAATGTTACACTATTATAGCATACCACCTGAAGATGTGCATTAAGTAATATGGTTTCTTCCTGAAATTTTGAAGGGGAGATTATTCATCTTTGAATATTTTCATGAAAAAAGGGGGAGGTATATCATTGTCCATATTTGTATTTTGTCCTCATTTGTACTGTGTCCACAACTCTATCGTGTCCACACACACTTCAATTTGCCCTTGCCATATGGATTTTGGGTTCAAGGAAGGGGGTGCCATTTGGCAAGAGCTCTAATTTTAAACAGGAAGACTGATGCATTTTGAAAACTATTTTATAGATGAAACTTGTGTATTATAAACAAGAGAACTAGCACTATGGTCCTCAACCAAATGTATTATTTGGGGAATGTTTATTATACAAGATTGCCACTTACAAAATAAGAGCTACAGTTCTGTTGCATCAATTTGGAAAAAAAAATTAACAATGTATCAGTTTGAATTTATGTTGTCATTATTACAGAGATGGAAAAGAAGATATTTCAAGTTGAAAGGAAGAAAATTGTACTATGCAAAAGATACAAAGGTAAATTGAATACAGATATAATCACAATACATAACCTGATTTTTCCATGTCTGTACACTCTTTTTATATCAGAGAAAACAGACCTGTCAAGTTTTGAAAATTGCCTCATGGGAGATTTTTCAAAATTGTCAAAGATCAAAGAAATTTGTAGAAAATCTTCATTAGAGTCTCATGTGAAGCGCATGAGACTTAACAGGTCTAGAGAAAATGTTTTTGATTGTCCAACTTAGAAAACTTCATCGGTTTGAAAATAAGTTACACTTTCAGCAGTATTCCAGTTATTTGATTGTACTGGGAACCAGAATAATCAGATTGAGCTGCAAGCATTTGACCTGCAGAGGTACTTTGGCCACTCAAGTAATCTGAATTCTATATTTTCTAATCCTTGCTAGTAAACTGACTACTGTTACCATAAGGCAATACAACTTAACTAATTACTGCAACCACAAGACCACATAAGTAAACCATCTTAGGTAACCACTAAACCGTACAAGAAAACTGACTTTTCATTGGACCATAATCTGACTGCTGTATCCACAAAGTCATGCAAACAGACTGTTATTCATAAGGCCACTTAAATAAACTGACTATTGTTACCCCCTCGACAACACAAGTACACTAACTTGACCACACAAGTAAACTGATTACTGTAACCATCGAACCCCATATGTAAAATGACTACTGTAACCACTAGCCCTCTGAAGTAAACTGACTACTGTAACCACTAGCCCAAACAAGTAAACTGACTACTGTAACCACTAGGCCTTACATGTAAACTGACTATTGTTACCACTAGCCCTCACAAGTAAACTGACTACT
>MJUU01053363.1:168388-187575 GCA_002080025.1 Modiolus philippinarum
TTATTCTAGTTGAGTTTAGTAAAAATTGATTCATTGGACAGGGTTCGACATTAACTTTTTGACCAACTTGCCCATCCGGACAAGTGAAATACAAATTTTACTTGCCCGAAAGTAGAAAGTACTTGTCCGAACATTGTGAATATCAAACCATTAAAACATTGTCAGAGTTTTAGAAGTATTTGTAATAAAGGTTTCATTGAAACAAGGATTTGCAGTTGTCAAATCATTTGATCTATATATATTTTCCAATTTATGAAAAGTGGATCTAATGGGCTATCTTTATAATGGAGATAAGAAATGTGAACAGATACATGTACCATGTTTTCCCTGACACAAAGCTAGATGGTCCTGCTATATCAGGAATCTCTTCACAATAGCTGAAGACCAAAAAATTAAAATTTGAAGAGTCCTATAAACTTGGGACAAATTATTGCCAGTCTAAACCATCAAAATCTTTGGCCAGGATTCCAAAAATGATTGGCCATTGAAATCATTGTCATGATTCTACATTTGCATTGTCTCAGATTTGACATGATAGATTCAGTGACTTTATGTAAGAACTTTCTATAACCGTATTGAAAAATTTTATTTCTAAAAAAAACATGGTACTATTGCAAGTCTGACCATGCCATTCCTAAGCATATCAACTTATCAAACAGTTATAATGACCGAATGAGCTTAATTATACCCCCGCTCTGGAGGAGGAGGGGTATACTGTTTTACCTGTGTCCGTCATTCCGTAATTCCGTCTGTCACAACTTTCGTAAAGCTTTTCTCTGCAATGGTAAATGATACAAACTTGAAATTTTGTCAGAAGCTTTGTATAGTCATGCCATATTGTGGGATGTGTTTTCAGACCTGTGGGGATGCTACTTCCTGTTTACCAAGTTAGTCAATTTTTAGCTCACCTGGCTATGCCAGGGTGAGCTTTTGCCATCACTTGGCGTCCGGCGTCAGTCATCCGTCCGTCCGGCGTAAACTTTTCATTCAAAGATCTTCTCCTCTGAAACCACTGGGCCAATTGGAACCAAATTTGGTCACAATAGTCCTTGGTGGTCCCCTTTAAAAAAGGTATCCGGCAGGTCCGTACCTCATCCAAGATGGCCGCCAGCGGGGAACATAGTTTTAACATTGGACCNCGTTAACCGGAAGTAAATATTGGCTGTTCCAATCACACCCTGCTGTTCCATTCACATCCCGCCTAACGAGATTACCAGCTGTGTATTGACGACAAAATGGCGTCCCCTCCGCGAAAAGGGAAGAAATTCAAAATTCCAAAATAAATGGATAAAAGAGATGGACTTTTTGAGCAAGAGTGATAAATATATACACGCAGTGTTTCTGTTGTGTGGCATAACCTTTTCCGTAGTGCACGGAGGATGAAATGACGTTGTTCGCCATAGAGAAACAGAGGGACACAAACGTAGTGCTCGACTTCGGACTCAAAATGCTGAAATTCTGTTTACATTATTCACAGTAACTTTGTTGTTTTGTTATTTGTAGCTGAGCACAACCTACCATAGTCAGTAGCTTGCACTGGTGAGACATAAGTTGTCGAAATGCCCATATGTAGATAGCAAATTTACAGTGACTTCGTTATTTAGTTATTTAATCATATACAAAAATAATGAAACTTCAGAACTAGATGACTTGACAGAGGAAGTGACAAAATTAGAAATATCAGCATTAATTAAGCCACCGAGTGTAACACTTATACTCGGGCTTGTACTTTGAAATACTTACATGTATGTATACCAACAAAGAGGAGCAAGACAATGAAATGTTATAAATAAATAGAGTTTTAAATAAATTGCCAACAACCCATATAAAAACTGAAAAGACAACCTAAACCAGGAAGGACAATTTCGGATTTTAATTTTTGAAAAAATTAAATGCCAAGATTTCAGCAAAACAGTAATAATTACAGAACTTCTGGAATACCCAGGAACCTGCCTTAACAGCATTCCGTGCTTTGATTCATTATTTTGTGTGTCCGTCACAACTTTCGAAAAGCTTTTCTATGCAATGGTAAATGATACAACCTTGAAATTTTGTCAGAAGCTTTGTGTAGTCATGCCATATTGTGGGATGCATTTTCAGACCTGTCCGGTTGCTACTTCCTGTTTACTTACTTAGTCAATTTTTCATTATTCTGTGTCCATCACAACTTTCGTAAAGCTTTTCTCTGCAGTGGTAAATGATACAAACTTGAAATTTTGTCAGAAGCTTTGTATAGTCATGCCATATTGTGGGATGCGTTTTCAGACCTGTTGGGATGCTACTTCCTGTTTTTAAACTTAGTCAATTTTTCATTATTCTGTCCATCCGTCACAACTTTTGTAAAGCTTTTCTCTGCAATGGTAAATGATACAAACTTGAAATTTTGTCAGAAGCTTTGTATAGTTATGTCATGTTGTGGGATGCATTTTCAGACCTGTCAGAATGCCACTTCCTGTTTACTGACTTAGTTTAATTTTCATTATTCTGTCCGTCCGTCACAACTTTCATACAGCTTTTCTCTGCACTGGTAAATGATACTTGAAATTTTGTCAGAAGCTTTGTGTAGGCATGCCATATTGTGGGGCACATTTTAAGACTTGTGGGGTACTACATTTTGTTTACCAACTTGTCAGGTTATTAGAGACTGGAAGATGAGAGCGGGGGTATTACTAGTGAGCATTTGCTCACAGATCCCTTGTTTTTTTTTTACTTGCCCGATCGGACAGGTAGGATACAGCTTTTACTTGCCCCAATGTGGAATTTACTTGCCCCGGGCAATAGGACAACCATTGAATGTCAAACCCTGTTGGAGTCCAAAACTTTTTATATGCAACCAAACAATTATTATACCCCACTCTATAGAGAGTGGAGTATACTGCATTCACCTTGTCAGTCCGTTCGTCCATTCGTCTGCAAATTATTTCCTTCACAGTTTTCTCAGCTTCTGATCAAGGGATTTATTTCGAATTTGGTGTGCAGCCACTATATGGTTAGTTGTAAGGAACATCCTATTTTGTGTCCTGTCAGATGGGTACTTCCTGTTAAACGAAATGGACTTAGTTACGAAATGTAGTGAAACATGAATTTTTCGTCACAATTTTCTCAGCTTCTGCAAGTGGGATTGATTTCAAAATTAGTATGCAGCCTCTATATGATTAGTTGTAAGGAACATCCTATTTTGAGTCCTGTCAGATATGTACTTCCTTTTTGATGAAATATGGACTTTGTACGAAATGTAATGAAACATGAATTTTTGTCACATTTTTCTCGGAATTATTTCAAAATGGTATACAGCCTCTATATGATTAGTTTAAGGAACTTCATATTTTGAGTCTTGTCAGATGTGTACTTCCTGTTTGATGAAATATAGACTTTGTAGGAAATGTGGTGAAACATGAATTTTTTGTCGCATTTTTGTCTCGCCTGCGACGAAAGTCGCTGAAGGCGAGACATAGGTATAGCAATCCGGCGGCGGCGGCGTAAACTTTTTTCTAAAACTTTCATAACTTTTCAAGGGTAATACATACAAACATCATCTTTGGTCCACAGCACCACCAAGTGATGACCTTTCCAGCAGCATATATTTTAGATGACCTTGACCTTGTTTTCATGGTTCAATAAGCACATAAACATTGCGACATAGTTTCACATTCAAGTCCTTTTCTCAGGAACTATAATACCTAGACTTGTCATATTTGGNTTATCTCAGCTTCTAGAAGTGGGATTGATTTCAAAATTGGTATGCAGCCTCTTTATGATTAGTTGTAAGGAATGTTTTATTTTGAGTCTTGTTGGATGTGTATCTCCTGTTTGACAAAAAGTGGACTTTGTATGAAATGTGGTGAAACATGAATTTTTCGTCGCATTTTTCTCAGCTTCTAGAAGTGGGAATAATTTCAAAATTGATATGCAGTCTCTATATGATTAGTTGTAAGGAATGTCCTATTTTGAGTCCTGTCAGATATGTACTTCCTGTTTGATCAAATATGGACTATGTACGAAATGTAATGAAACATGAACTTTTCATCTCATTTTTCTCAGCTTCTACAAGAGGGATTAAATTGGTATGCAGCCTCTGTATGATAAGTTGTAAGGAAAGTCTTTTTTGAGTCCTGTCTGATGTGTACTCCCTGTTTGACGAAATATTTACTTTGTACGAAATGTTGTGAAACATAATTTTTCTTCACATTTTTCTCAGCTTCTGCAAGGGGTATTAATAACAAACTTGGTATGCAGTTGTACTGTATGCAATTTTAGAAATGTGGATTGTGTCCATACTTGTATTGTGTCTGCAGTTGTACTGTGTCCACACCTGTATTGTGTCCACACAAAATTTGCACTTACCATACTTAGTTACAAAATGTAGTGAAACATGATTTTTTCTTGACATTTTTCTCAACTTCTGCTAGAGGGATTGATTTCAAAACAAAGGATCTTTGAGCCCAAGCTCACTAGAAATACCCCCTCTCTCAGCTAAAAATTATTCTATAATGGTACAAGTGTCAAATGTGACTAAGTCAGTAAACAGAAAGTAAGAAGTATATGAGTGATGGACTTGAAAAATTATTACTACATATACAAGCTGAATAATCCTTGACGAAAAATTTCAATATATGGCTATAATGTGAAAAATCAAAGTTATCAGCAAACAGGAAGTAGATGAGTGATGGACTTGAAAAGGGGAGACACAGTACAACTCATCATACTTGAGCTTCAGACCAAATATCAAATCATTACTACATACACAAGCTTAGAAATCTTTGACAAAATATTTCAATATATGGCTACAATGAAAAAAATAAAAATTATCAGTAAACAGGTAGTAGATAAGTGACGGACTTGAAAAGAGGAGACACAGTACAACTCCTCATACTTAAGCTTCAGACCAAATATCAAATCAGTACTACATACACAAGCTGAGAAATGTTTGATATGGGTATAATGGGAAAAAATTGACTAAGTACGTAAACAGGAAGTAGTATTTGCATAGGTCTGAAAATGCATCCCACAATATGGCATGATCATACAAAGCTTCTGACAAAATTTCAGGTATGTGCCTTTTACCATTGCTGAGATAAATGTGACTGAAATGTGTTACGGACGGAACCACCCCCCACAAACACACACACACAGAGACCGAAAACAGTATACCCATATCCCCGATGGGGAGCGGGGGTTTAATTAGTATGCAGCCTCTATATGATTAGTTGTAAGGAATATCCTATTTTGAGCCCTGTCAGATATGTACTTCCAGTTTGACGAAATATGGACTTTGTACAAAATGTAATGAAACAAACATGAATTTTTTGTCACATTTTTCTCAGCTTCTATAGGAAGGATTGATTTCAAAATTGGTATACAGCCTCTTATATGATTAGTTGTAAGGAGTGTCCTATTTTGAGTCTTGTCGGATGTATACTTCCTGTTTGACGAAATATGGACTTTGTACGAAATGTGGTGAAACATGAATTTTTAATCGTATTTTCCCCAGCTTCTAGAAATGGGATTGATTTCAATATTGGTATACAGCCTCCATATGAGTAGTTGCAAGGAATGTCTTATTTTGAGTCCTGTCTGATGTGTACTTCCTGTTTGACAAAATATGGACTTTGTACGAAATGTTGTGAAACATATAATTTTTCTTTGCATTTTTCTCAGCTTCTGCAAGGGGTATTAATATCAAAATTGGTATGCAGCCACTGTATGCAATTTTAGAAATGTGGGTTGTTTCCATACTTGTATTGTGTCTGCAGTTGTACTGTGTCCACACCTGTATTGTGTCTACACACACTTAAATTTACACTTACCATATTACTTCAGGGTCCAATGAGTGGGGGTATAATTGGTTGCCATTTGGCGACAGCTCTTGTTTTTCTTTACAACAGATTTCTACTTGACAGCTATGAGTAAAGAACAAAGATAAGATATTTGTTGAATATGTATAAATAAGAAAAATTAAATTCTCATGATACCAAGTGACAAGATATTTATGTAATAATGTTGTGTTTTACATTGACTATGTGAAAACAGTAGCATGACTTGAAGGGGAGTGCACTATTGTTCATTACCCTGGCTACTACTTTCCATAGTCAATGTAAATCACAACATTAATGACTGTTAATTATTTTGAATAGTTACATTGCCAAATAGTACTTTTCTGTTTAAAATTTTTCACAGTATGAAAAGTCGACCTAAAATTCTGCCAATGTCAAATAGTTAACATCTTGACACTGTATCTGACGACACTCTTCTCTTTACCTAACTTAAAATAGTGATTAGAAACTTAATTACTTCAAGCGCACAGTTGATCATGTGGATAAGTCTTACCCACTTGTCGATCTAACCAAAAACTCTGCCTCTCGCACATGATGATGGATAATGATTTACATAGAAATCAATAGTTTTTCACAACAGCAGTGCTTACCTTAGCCCATAGTGCAGTCAATGCAATTTCTTTTAAAAAAACTATATGAAAATAAAATGTTTTACTATTAATGAACTTTCTTACAGGATTTGCCTCGTATCCAAAGGTTTCATATTAATTGTTTTTTCCCTTCATTTTGCAGCATATAATGTTTACACATGGATGACAGAAGATGTAGGTCTATGGCTAGAATCCTTATCTTTAGGGGAATACAGAGATTCATTTATAGGGCATGAAATCAGGGGCACAGAACTCTTAACACTGGATAAAAGTGATATACAGGTATGTTAACGAGCGGGACAAAGAACTCTGTACTTTTGAAAATAATAAGTAAGCAAGTGAATAAGGGGCAGGGAACTCCTAACTTTAGATAAAAATGATAAACATGTAACTTGATGGGAATATATGAAATCTATGTCGGACCCTAGCTGAGTGGGTAGAACTTTAGGCTGTAAAGCTAAAGGACCTTTGT
Source organism: Modiolus philippinarum (assembly GCA_002080025.1). Lineage (NCBI taxonomy): Eukaryota > Metazoa > Mollusca > Bivalvia > Mytilida > Modiolidae > Modiolus > Modiolus philippinarum. The sequence goes on from MJUU01053363.1 coordinate 175,285, forward strand.
TCGATCCTAGGATTGACTGTTAAGAATTTGGCATATCAGAAAGGTGTTTTTCACCCACCCTCACACTTGCACTCCCATTGGCATAGCACTTACACAGTCGATTAGGTCAAAATTGAGTGCTATCTCGGTACATACATAGGAAATTGTTTGCAAATCAGTGGATGAAAGTAGAATACAATTTAGATGTACAGAACTTTTAACTTAAGATAAAATTATAAACTGGTAAGTAAACAAGAAGAAGAGATAGTTTTATAGAAAATATTGGGGAAAAAGCTCTTAACTTATCATAATAAAGATCTACAAGTAAAAAGGAGACATATTGAAATAGGGATTCTGTGGCACACAACTCCTATTGTGAACAGAAGAGATATATGTAATTTCGTCTGTGTGATATTCAACTACATGTGAGATTTTTCTCAACGAGTCAGTTGAGTTTTGAAGGGAAAATATTTGATAGAAATTGTTTCACAGTTATATTTTTTATAATGTTAAATAATATTCAGGTTTATAAGGTTTTGTAAGTGACATAATTTAAATTTCCTTTAGAGTTTGACGAAATATCTTATATTTTTCCAGGATTTAGGTGTACACAAAGTAGGCCATTTGAAAAGAATTCAACAAGGAATAAAGGAACTAAATAATCGTATGGCAGCATTTGAGAAATCATCATGACAACGGACTACATTATAGACACAGTGTCAAGTCTTTTACCAAATAGGGAGAAATTCTTTTCTTGAAAATTTTCACACATGCTTCATTCACTATTACATCTGTGTTTCTAAGAATCTTAGAAGGATGATTTTAGTGGCACTAAAGTTCAGTATGAATGATAGACTTCTGATAACTATAGAGAATTTATATTGTATAAGGGATTGGGTGGATCTAGTTTACATGTTTGATATGTAGGAATTTGTTTTGTCATAATATGAAGTGCAATATGTTTTCTCTAGATTCCTGAAAAATAGTGAAATATAAGACTCTAGGTGTAGAAATTAAAAAATTTATGAGTATGAAGCTACATTCCCTGGATTTAAGTATTCTAGTTAGGTAATATCGGACACCATATTAGGAAACTGACACACTGTGAATACCTCTATAGAGGCCAACTCAGCATTGACTAGATGCCAGCATTTATCCACAATGCTTTAACTTGTTTGTGTATTTATTTTTTGTGACATGTAATGTTTTTGGAATGTAATTTTTTTTTACTTTTTCATGTGATTGTATTGAACTTTAAATAGTAGCTATTAATTTAAATGATGAATGGGACCAAAGTTTTGTTAGTTTTTTATAAGCTTATACATGTCCATTTTCAATTCAGTCTCATTGTAAGATGTACTAAGTAATTTTTACACTTCTTATTTTTCAACTCACCATTCTTAAAAGTTCATGTTGGCAATCACTTTTGTTTGTAGTGGTTGTAAACAAATCCAGAATTTTTCAATCTAGGCCAGTTTTAAACAAACATTGCCTGAATCACCATGGTAGGAATAAAACAACACAGCTGCTCTCCTTATTTGATGATGTGAACCAAATAGTATTTGGTTTGATATAGAAACTCAAAAAAAATATCCATTAGTCACTTGCACTTGTCAATCACTTTATAAGCAATTTTTTAAATTTTTTTGTTATAAATCAAAACAATTTTGACAAAAAAACTGAGAAATGATAATGTTCTGAAACTTTATGTTAAAACTTGTAAAGAACATTTTGATGAATGGGCACACTTATAACAGGAGTGTATACAGGTTAGCAATGAAGACTTGACTGGAAGAATTTGTGTCCCCTTGTTTCCTAATTATAGAAATGGCATGCTTTACCTTGAGCTAGAAAGGGGTATCAAAATGTTAAATCTAATCTTGTGTACACATTATTATATATTTAACACTCCATACCTCTAAAAATATATATACTAAGCTACTTAACATACGGTAAGTAACAATGTAATTCTTATAAAAAATACAACATAAAGGTTTTTCTGCATAATGAGCATATCTTTCCTGATAACCACCTATGCCCATTACCTTGTAAGGTAACAGCATAAGCACACCATCTTAATTGCTTTTTCATAATTAGCATGTAATTTATTTCTACTGCTATTTTGAAAACAAAACTTCTGAACCTGGAGTAGTAAAAATGTATATCATAGATATCGGCTTTTACCGATAAGAACCCACTTGTACCTTTATGTAAGGTTAAATACAGTGACCGTAATCGACACCTCTTACTTCTTTAATGTAAACATCCTACATATATTAATCTCCCCTGTCAGAAGTATACTGGTAGCTAATGCAAACATCATTATAAGTAGCATTGGTTGTATACACATTCATACAACCAATGGAAATGGCGATACATATTATAATGAAATAGTTACAAAAGTTTTTCTACATTCTACTTTCTAAGTTATAAGCGCCCTGGTTGTTTATGAGGTATCTCATTACAGTCAAACAGAGTAGTTAGCAAGTGTTAAGAAATTCTGGTTTTTAGAGGGACCAGTTGAAGGATGTTGTTATGTATTCAGTCATATGTTATGGTCTACCTGAGAAACGCAACTTGATGGTAATATATTACAGGATGTCAATATGAAATTTTTATCTCATTATTGAATCTCTTCCATTTAGAGCTTCACATGTAGAAGGAAAAATGTGATTTGTTACTGTATAGAAACATTGTAGGATTAATCCATGTCACTCTTTCATTTATCCAATAGAATGGTACTTTTCCTATGATCTCATTTTATTTTTGTAGCAAAGCGTTTTTTGTCTGATAAAGTTTTCAGACCAAAGAAGATGGATGTAAATATCTTATGTTTGTATAGTATATCAAAATATTTAATTTATTTTTATTTTTATAAATAAGAAATGGTACACAAATTTTTTTCTGTTAATTTTTTGTTTTGTGTATTTTGCTTCTTTGTTTTGAGATGAAGTCCTTTTATAATGTCAAATTTGAAGAACATATTATTTACAGTCTTATTTGATATTGAAGTACATACAGTATGTATTCCAAGGACTCTGTACCATTCTCAAATGAAATGTAATTGTATCTTGGTTTAAACAAAACAATAAGCTGTTTGTTGATCTAGTTTGGGATATATTAATGTTGAAACAGACATGAAGTATACAAATAAATATAGGAATTTTACATTTAATTCATTACTTTGCAAATTATACGCCCCTAGCAAGCTGGGTATTGTTTAGATAAATGTAAATGTTCAAATATCAAAAACTGTGTCGAAACATTACTCTTAACTTTATGTAATGTTACTTAAAATAGAAATTTGTTTATATTTTTCTCAACTATCCTAAACATTATTCAGCTGGACTAAACCAATTATACACTTAACCGTTCTCCGAGAACTCAGTATAATAGGGGTGGTCAATTTACATATTAAATCTGTACCAATGGATCTCAAGTTTGAGCAGTCTTTAACTTTTAAAGTACCTGAAAGGAAAGATGGCCAGTAATAAGTGTCTAGGAGTAGGGCTTTAAAAGTTGACAACATTTCTTTCAGTTCACATATCAGTAGTGAGTTGGGTTCTTTGGGTAGGATTAACCAAAGATCTTTAAAAAAAAATGTCATTAGAATTAAATCTTATATATAAATACAGTCTTGTTGATTACTGAGTTGAAATATTAAATACCTCATTTGTGTAGAATCAGTAGATTTTTGTCTGTGTTTTTTAAGTCCATTTTTAATGTGTGTTGTCAAATATTGTGCAAAGCTTTTTGATGTGTATTTTTGTATTGTAATAAGTCTATTACTTTGTAATCTTACAGTTGTTGGTGTTCGGTAAAACAGTCAGTGTATCTATGCAATTACCTAGAGTTTAAATAACTAGATAGCTTTTGTATCTTAAGTTAATGTAACAACTATCCAGATAAAACAGTTACATTGTAATAATTGTATTTCTGTGTCATAATATTAACATAATTTTATAGTATTATTACATTGTAATAAATGTATTTCTATGTCATAATAATAACACAGTGTTATAATATCATTTCATTGTAATAAATGTATTTCTATGTCATAATATTAACACATCGTTATTTATACTATACTATAACTAATCCAAGATTCTGATTATCGCAAAATATTCAAAAAATGATCAAATAACTCAGTAATTCACTAATACCCAGAGTGCATGAGTGAATTACAGCTTTTTCTATCATGAGTTGAATATTTTCGATAATCAGAAACAAGGATTAGTTATAATTTTTTATATAGATCTTCATGCATATTCATGCATATTTGATGGTTCATTTCATGAACTATGTTTCCAAAATTAATCTGCTGTGACGTTTACTTAACAACAACATTGACAATGTCTATTTTGACGTCACTTCCTAGAGTGAAATTATGGAAAATAATTTCACAGTTAATTATCACTTTTCTTTCACTGGGATCTCCATCTTTCACCGCTATCTATGTAATAAAATATTATTACATTGTAATTACAACTATATTAGTGTAGAAAAAATGACATACCTGGCTTCTGACGTAATATGTTACTGAAATCTGTTAAACATTTAGACATTCTTCAAAAAGAAAAAAATACACTTGTATCTTAAGCGAACAAATTTGTCGTATACAGAACGTGATCAAGGTTAACATGCAGTAAAATATGTCCAATTTAGTAGTCAAAACTAAGCTTAATTAAAAGTAGGCTTTACATTATGATTAAAGATGTTGATTAATATTACTGAAAACATTCTGAAATAATAATGGCTGGTCATTTACTAATGTGTTATTAAATTCTGGTGAGTGCAACATTTTAGAATTTCTGGTCTTGGATATTATTTGTAGCTTATGACTCACTATAATACCTATTATAAAAGGTTTAAATGGCACATGTCTTTGAAGACATTATACATGTGAAACTTGTGTTATTTTTATACTGATTTGTATCCATTCATATAAACTGTAAGATTACAAAGACTTTGTCCCCACTATTTGTAGGTATTTGTTCTACTTTACCTAAGTCTTTCCATATGATTATTTTCATTGAGAACAAAGTTATTGCCCTTGTTGAATTTTATATACAGTGAAAATGTGAGAGTTACAAACTTGAAATTATTTTGTCTTTTCAAGGTTTTTATTGTGGCTACTGATAAATAATCGACTCATTATTTTACCGTCCTATCAACTCATTACATTTTAAGAATATCCTTCTCTTTTGGTATGTAATGGTAAGGGAAGAGTATCTCCTTTCCAAATATCAAAATAAATCTCATGAATTTCTTTTTTTTTAAAACATCAAGAATTTGGTCATGATATCCCCTGTATTTATTTATACAAAACAATTCACAGTGTGCACTTTCCATCTGATACAACACTATAGATACAAATGCCACTTGATACACTCTGTTAAGACAAAATAATTCCAAAAGATTCTGTACATGACTGGAATAGGTATGTTCTTGTATTTTTTATAATTCCAAGTATTTACTTTAACCGACACTCTTGTTCAGTACATCCACCGGGAACCAAACTGTTTATTGCTGTTTGTTAGATTTGTATATCAGTACATTTGGGGCATTAGACATGGTTTATGTCAAAAGAACTGGCAGTGGGAAACCTATAGGAAAATTCTGGTCCATTCTCTTCAGTTGATAGATTAACTAAACAATTCAACTTACACAAGAATGCAGTCAAATTGTCAATCAGTTGTTATCTAACAAATAAGTTTAAAAATTATCATTAAAATAGATAATAGATAAATGGAATTCATTGATTAAATATATTGGGGCAGATTGAAATACTAGTTTCTAAACAAATATAAAGCAGATATAACTGAAAACAAATATTCTAGTGTGTGTATGGGGAAATTGTTTCATTAAGATACCAGTATAAGTTTTTGATAGTCAAGTAATCCTTGCAGGTATATGGTCAGATGGTAACCCACAATTGTTTTAAGAATTAAATTTTTCTTTATTTCATAGGAAACACATACTGATTATTACAAATTAGTATGATCCCTGTGGTAAACCACAATTGTTTTGTTGAAGAATTAAACTTTTCTTTATTCAGGAAAAAGGTAACCCACAATTGTTTTAAGAATTAAATTTTTCTTTATTTCATAGGAAACACATACTGATTATTACAGATTCGTATGATCCCTGTGGTAAACCATAATTGTTTTGAAGAATTAAACTTTTCTTTATTCAGGAAAAACATATTTGGAATAAGTGTGATCCCTGCAGTAATCCACGTTTGTTATAAGAATCAATATATGGAGTCTAAGGAAAGATATATTTCTGGTAATTTCACAGTTTTTCTTAGTTTTTCCATTTCTTAAACTCTCTAAGAGGTTGCATTTTCTTTGTTCACAATCTTGTGTTTAAGCCATTCCCACTCCCTGCTCATTTTTGGGGGAAGATCTGCATCCACTGAAAGGGATTAATCATTCTCATTTTTGGGGAAGATCTGCATCCACTGAAAGGGATTAATGCTTCTCATTTTTGGGGAAGATCTGCATCTACTGAAAGGGATTAATCCTGCTCATTTTTTGGGAAGATCTGCATCCACTGAAAGGGATTAATCATTCTCATTTTTGGGGAAGATCTGCATCCACTGAAAGGGATTAATGTTCTCATTTTTGGGGAAGATCTGCATCCACTGAAAGGGATTAATCCGGCTCATTTTTGGGGAAGATCTGCATCCATTGAAAGGGATTAATTTGGCTCAATTTTTTTGGGAAGATCTGCATCCACTGAAAGGGATTAATCCTTCTTATGATTGGGGAAGATCTACATCCACTGAAAGGATTTAATCCTGCTCATTTTTGGGGATAATCTGCATCCATTGAAAGGCACTAATTCGGCTCTTTTTTTTTGGGAAGATCTGCATCCACTGAAACGGATTAATGCTTCTCATTTTTGGGGAAGATATGCATCCTCTGAAAGGGATTTATCCGGTTCATTTTTGGGGAAGATATGCATCCACTGAAAGGGATTAATCCGGCTCATTTTTTAGGGAAGATGTGTATCCACTTGAAGGGATTAATCCGTCTTATTTTTGGGGAAGATCCGCATCCACTGAAAGGGATTAATCCGGCTCATTTTGGGGGAAGATCTGCATCCACTGAAAGGGATTAATCCTTCTCAATTTTGGGGAAAATCTGCACCCACTTCAAAGGGATTAATCATGCTCATTTTTTGGGGGAAGATCTGTATCCACTGAAAGGAATTAATTCTGTTTAATGAGACCCACATAAAGCTTTTTACTAACCAGGAATAATATGCAGTTGGCCTTATTTAAAAAGATCATATTTGATCCCTGATAATTGTGATGTAAAACTTAACCTATTGTTAACTGCACATTTGTTGGAATGATTTAATGTTATAAAAAGGGGTTCCTATTGTAATGAATAGCATTATAAAGAGGAATGACATTATATTTACAGCTTGTATGATTCTATGTCTATGTTATTAACGTTTTTTTTTACTAAGAAAATTTCTATTGTTATATTTTACATCCCAAAAGAAAATGTAAGGAAGTGAAGATATACCTATTCCAGATCATAGGAACAGAAATCTGTTATGGGAGTTTGTTACAGTGTGAAAGACACAGTTTTTCTACCTTTGTATAATATTGTTAAACCTTGGTGTTAATATTTTAATATATTTTATGCTTTTGAAACATTTTCTACATGTTTTTCATTTTTTTTCACAGTTCAAGTTATGCATTCGACTAGTTTTCAACTGTGATTATATGTAGACCCATAAATATTGTTCTTAAAAATGTCTGAAAAACAATAAAAAATTATAAAACTATGGTATTTACTGTTATTACTCATAAAGAGACCCTTTATTATATAAAACAGAATTTTATTTTTAATTGCATTTTGCCTCAAGTATGGCTGAAATATTTATCATACCTCAGTACTGCATTGAAACATGTTTTTTTGTAAGAAAAGTGCTTTATACATCATAAAATAATACTCCTTTTAGCTTTGAATTACATAGAGAGCTTACCCTATACACATATTTCTTAAGGTGTTCTTTATGTCCATGTTAATTCTCATATTTGTATCCATTAAGTAGATTAATAGACTTGATTATTGGTATATTTACTACACTTCCTGCTACTTCAAATAACAAGAACAATAGTCATTTTCTCAATGTTATTCTTAAAGGGAAAGTTGACTCAAAAATTTTAATTTGATATGGTATTCAAACATGTATTTCAAAATGTTATTGCCATGACTAGTTGCCAGGTCTTGAGTGGTTACTGAATAATTCGTGTTTTTGTTTCAAAATTTTAGCAAGCTGGGGGCTGACATATTGAGTTCTTCCGGTACCTTATATATTATGATTTAATCGGTCAATACTCGATATCCACTTAACATATTGAAGAAAAAACTAAAATGTATGCTATCAAAACAAGGAGTTAGAAAAAAAAAACAATAAATTGTCCAAATTTTGTATTTCTTTGGCTTTGAAAATGTAAAATAAAACTTGCCATTTTCATTACAGCTTAAATCCCATTCACAAGCGGTTTCTCTTATTTCCACTAGCACAACACTCCTAGCATCAAAACGTGTACAAAAACGATTTGACCACCTAAGGACTATTGTGACCAAGTTAAGTTTCCATCGGCTCATTAGTCTCAAGAGGAGGAGATCTCTGAATGAGTGCTTAGGGTCAAGGTTAAACCATGTTTCCTGATGGTGGCAATCTTGGATGTGATGCTAACCTGTAAAACAATTTTTTAGGGGGCATCCTAAGAATTATTGTGGTCAGGTTTGGGTTCTATTGGCTTTGTAGTTTCAAAGAACAAGTTCTCTGAATCCGTTTTCCCTAACGATTCAGTGTTAAAGCTATTTTTTCTGCTAGCATCCATTTTGGACAAGATGCAAAACTGAAAAACTACTTTTTAGCTACATGTATGCATCCATCTTCCGTCGTCTGTCTGTCTGTCCGTCTCCTCTGAAACCACTGGGCCAAATGTAACCAAACTTGACTTGAATCATCACCATGCAGGGTATGGCCTCTCAAAATTGTGTTTGATTATTCGGCTGGTCAAACAACATGGCTGCCATTGCTAAAAATAGAACCTGGAACTAATATATTATATTAGTCCCAGATAGAACATAGGGGTAAATTGCAGTTTTTGGCTAACATCTCGAAAACGGTTACAGTTATCAAAAATCTGACATGAGGTAATAATGATCAGCATGATCAGATCTACCCAACGTGCAATTTTGACAAAAATCTGAAACCCATCTCGGAATTATAGCCCTTTTACCGCAAAATTTTCAAAATTTTTGCACTTTTTATTTTTTATTTCAAAAAGTGTAGCAGATAGAGGTCAAGTGTAGATTGCAAAAATGTTCAGCATATCAAGATCTACCCACCCTGAAATTTTGAAGAAAATCCATAAACCCTTGTAGGAGCTATTGCCCTTTTTTCACCGAATTTTTAAAATTTTCATATTTTTCACCTTTTATTAGCTCACCTGGCTATGCCAGGGTGAGCTATTGCCATCACTTGGCGTCCGTCATCCGTCCGTCCGTCCGTCCGTCCGTCGTTAGCTCACTTTCAAAAATCTTCTCCTCAGAAACCACTGGGTCAAATGGAACCAAACTATAATTGAATCATCACTAGGGTATCTAGTTTCAAATTTGTTATTTTGAATGTCATAGGTCAAACAACATGGCTGCCATTACTAAAAATAGAACATAGGGGTAAATTACAGTTTTTGGCAAATAACTCAAAAACTGTTACAGATATCAAAAATCTGACATGGATCAAAAAAGATCAGCATGAGAAGATCTACCCATGCTGAAATTTTGAAGAAAATCTGATGATGCGTCTAAGAGTTATTGCCCTTTTTCCGTAAAATTTTCAAAATTTTGATGTTTTTTATTTTTTATTAAAAAAACTATAACAGATAGAGGTAAAGTTTAAATTGCAAAAATGTTCAGCATGTTAAGATCTACCCACATGGATATTTTGAAGAAACCTATATATGAGTTGTGGCCCTTTATTGGTCAAATTTTTACTTTTTGTCCTATATTTCAAAAACGCTTTGAGACAGAGGTCAAGTTTAAATTGAAAAATGTTTGGCATGTTGAGGACTATATTTTATTGAACATGTTCAAGTTTTCCGGCCTCTTCCTAGATGACCGCCAGCGGGGACTTGGTTTACTATTTGACCTAATGGGAAAATTCATGCAAAGAACTGCTTCTTGAGAACCATCAAATGGATTTGAACCAAACTTGGCATGAATGTTGCTGATGAGGTGCTGACCAAGTGTTGTTACTTTGGTGCCGATCCGTCATCCAACATGGCGGCCAGCGGGGATCTTAATCGGAAAATGCATACAAAGAACTTCTTCTTGAGAACAAATTAATTGATTTGAACCAAACTTGGCATGAATGATGCTTGTGAGATGCTTATCAAGTGTTACTACTTTGGTGCTGATCCGTCATCCAACATGGCCGCCAGCTGGGAACTAAATTTTAACATTGGACCCAATTGTAAAATAAAGAACTTCTTTTTAAGAACCACTGAATTGCTTTAACCCATACTTGGCATTGATAATGCTTATGAGATGCTGACTAAGTATTTTTACTTAGGTACCGATACGTCATTGTATATGACCCACAGCATTGGACCCTATGAGAAATGCGCACATAGATCTTCTAGAGAACTGCTGAATGGATTTAAATCAAACATGGCATGAATGATGCCTGTCAGGTGCTGACCAAGTGTCACCAGCTGTGAACTTAATTTAACAGAAGATCTTCTTCTAGAGAACTGCTGAATAGATTAAAACCAAACTTTGCATACATGATGCTTATGAGAAGCTGACCAAGTGTTGTTTCTTCGGTGCTGATCCATCATCCAATATAGCCTCCAGCAATGAATTAGACCCTAAGGGGAAATGCATACAAAGATATAATAGAAAACAAAACTAGAGGCTCAGACACCGAGCCTGTATCGCTCACCTGACAAAATGCTGAACAGCAGGGTTTTGATGTTCTGCATGGTGACCATGTTTTTATGTGAATTTCCCACAGGGCCAAAATAAACTATGTTCTGTGCTGGCGGCCATGTTTTTTATTGGATCAGAACGAAATAAGCAATCTTTGTTAAGGACATTTAGTACATCATTCCTTTAAAGTTTGGTTGAATTTGTTTCAGTGGTTTCAGAAGAGAATAAGAAAATAAGAATTTTCCCATAGAATCCAATGTTAAACTATGTTCCATGCTGGCAGCCATGTTTTTATTGGATCAGAAAGAAATAAGCAATCTTTGTTAATGACCTTCAGCTCATCATTCCTGTAAAGTTTGGTTGAATTTGCTTCAGCCATTTCAGAGGAGAAGAAGAGAATGTGAATTTTTCCCATAGGGTCCAATGTTAAACCTAAGTTCCACGCTGGCAGCCATGTTTTTGATCGGATAAGAACGAAATGAGCAATCTTTGTAAAGGACCTTTAGTACATCATTCCTGTAAAGTTTGGTTGAATTTGCTTCAGTGGTTTCAGAGGAGAAGATGAAAATGTGAATTTCCCATATAGGGCCAATGTTAAACTATCTTATGTGCTGGCGGCCATGTTTTTTATCGGATCAGAACTAAATGAGCAATCCTTGTTAAGGACCTTTATTACATCATTCCTGTTAAGTTTGGTTGCATTTGCTTCAGTGGTTTCAGAGGAGAAGAAGAAAATGTGAATTTTTCCATAGGGTCCAATGTTAAACCTAAGTTCTGCGCAGGCGGCCATGTTTTTTATCGGAACTGAACGAAATGAGCAATGTTTGTTAAGGACCTTTAGTACATCATTCCTGTAAAGTTTGGTTGCATTTGCTTCAGTGGTTTCAGAGGAGAAGAAGAAAATATGAATTTCCCATAGGGCCAATGTTAAACTATTTTCCGTGCTGGCAGCCATGTTTTTTACCGGATCTGAACGAAATGAGCAATCTTTGTTTAGGACCTTCAGTTCATCATTCCTGTAAAGTTTGGTTGAATTTGCTTCAGTGGTTTCAGAGGAGAAGATTTCCCATAGGGTCCAATGTTAAACCTAAGTTCCGTGCTGGCGGCCATGTTTTTTATCGGATCGGATAAAATGAGCAATCTTTGTAAAGGACCTTCAATACATCATTCCTGTAAAGTTTGGTTGAATTTGCGTCAGTGGTTTCAGAGGAGAACATGAAAATATGAATTTCCCATAGGGCCAATGTTAAACTATTTTCGGTGCTGGTGGCCATGTTTTTTATCGTATCGGAAGGAAATGAGCAATCTTTGTTTAGGACCTTTAGTACATCATTCCTGTAAA